>JAPXFY010000033.1:8182896-8285396 GCA_030674185.1 Monoplex corrugatus
AATAAATAAATAAAATAAAATAAAATAAAATACACAACCCGATCTCTGAACTGTCATTTCGAACAATTTGAAACATAAAACTACTATGAATTTTATTCTAGTAGAATCATGATAGCCGTCGTGTGGAAGTGAGATAACCGCGTTTAATGACGTCTCAGGAAACAAGCAAGAGTTGTTTACCCTGTTCTAATCGCATGACCAGTGTCGTCACTGAACGAGGTGAGCAGACTCAGCAGCACAGTCCTCCAAACCTGTCTCTGAGGCGCAGCAACAAACCTGGGAAAGACTGTCGCCGCACTACAGCGCCACTCTCATTCTCTTTTTCTGTGTGGGTGTATTTCTGTTTTACCTATAAAACTGAATGTTGCTACAGAGTTTTGCCAGGGACAACTCCATTCTTGCCTTGGGGTCTTTAACCTGAGCTCAGTGCGTGCTGCACACAGGACATCAGTTTATCGTGTCATTCAAATCACTAGAACCTAGATGACCACTTACAATTTAATGGAGGGGGAGAAAACTGTGTGTCCTATCTGTGATTTTAACCCAGGTTTCTGATGTCCTGAGAAAGTGGTTTGACCACTGAGCCAGACACTCTATTGACAGTCTGTGCCTTGTACACACACACACACACACACACACACACACACACACACACACACACACACACACACACACACACACACACACACACACACGCACACACACACGTGCGTACAAACGCACATACACACAAGCACCCAGGAGCTCACACACAGGCACACAGACGCGCGTGCGCGTGCGCACACACACACACACACACACACACACACACACACACACACACACACACACACACACACACACACACACACACACACCACACACACATACACACACACACATTGAAAATACCAATCACAATGATATTTCCGAAAACCAACAGTGCAAACTTCGTACTAAACGTCACTGGTATATGGGGAATAACTCTTATAATGTACGATGACAATAAGACAGGCAGAGTTATGAGTCACTAAGGTAAAGTGGTTTGTCATATTGGCAGCACATAATCTGTCTTCTAAAATGTGAATTCACTTACCAGAGAGGAGACCACTCAAAAGATTTTAGCCACACTCTCTGTCATTACAACATAGCAAATTACTCTAACGTATCTTGTGAGGGGATCCTCACCTCACACACCACAATGATTGAAGGAAACTTGATACGGACTGCTCATAGCATTTCTCCTGCACAGGCCGTACAGCAGTATTTCCTCTTTTCCTGGCTCTGGTAGCTCCAGCAGCATTGATTTTTTCCGGTACCAGCTGAACAGCTCTAGTTTCATATCTCCTAGCTCCTGCAATTACCACAGCAATTCAGTCATTGTCACACTCCATCAGCCCTGTCCAAGGTCGCGGAGATTATTGATTATATTATAGTTTCCTGCCATTCTTGGCAAACAACAGTTCAAAATTTATAGTTGTGGTCTTACATCACAAAATGTCCCAATACAGTTTGCAAGAAACAAGAATCCCTTTGCAATTTTACCTATTATATCATTTTCCAAAACCAACTCAAAACAGAGAGGACAATCCACTGTCTTCACATAAAATTTATTGACCATTTATATGTACCAAAATCATCACTCACGTTGTCATCATCACATTGTAGCGTAGCATATCCATAACCTATGTGTGTAATGAGTGGTAAACATTACCAAATAAATATGCATTGCAAAGAATAAATATCTGAACAATCTCCAAACACAGACGTCAGGTCACCGAACCAAAACGCTCCCCTCTACATACACAGAAAAATAATATTCGAATGTCATTTTTTTGTCAAAGTTATTTTGTTGAGAATATTTTAGACGAGGCAATGATAGATGTGTAAGTTGGTCTATGTGCTAATATAGATACTATTAGATGATAACATTTAGGACCATTTCACTTTGTTTTGCCCAATACAGAAAAAAAGGGATATAAATGAAAACTTAAGTTTTCTTCTATCACCATACGAACATTCATGACAATTTTTTTTTCATGAAAACTTAAATGCACAGCAAAATAAAATTATTCTCTTTCATAGAAGCGCCATCTTCTTCCAAGCGTTTGTGACCTATACTTATATGTTATTGCTTGGTTGTAATAACATGATATTACTGTCAAATGCAACCACAATAATCAAAATTAGGCCAATTTAAAAAAAACAGCATCCAAACAAATAGAGACACACACATACACACTCATTATTTCTTGTTGAACACGTTCTACTGATGTCAACACCCAAAGGAAGATTATTTTCAGTTTATGAGACCAGAGTATTTGGAAATTCAGACAAGTGCAAATATAAATATTTCATTCCTGTAATCAAACGGTATTATCAACATTTACTTTTTTCCAACTCAGCGTTCCCACCTGACAGGTAAGTTTTCACAGCAAATATTGAGTTCTCCACTGAGCAGTCTGTGGGCCAAGGAACACTCTCAGAGTGAAAATTAAATTCAAACCTAATGGAAAACTTCAGTTCCTCTCCTGAACTAGAGAGAACCAAGGTCACACACAATGATTAGAAAAATCAGGACACAGAAACCACAACTTCAAAATAACCTAAACAAATTTCATTACAATGTGTCACAATAATGCAATTTCTATTGGCTTGATTCATATACTAAAAGATAATTATATTGTTTGTTTGTAGCTATTACATCAGATTAGATGTCCTACGAAAATTAAATACAGCTGATTTCTTCCTCTTTTTTAAATATATCTTTCATATAGACTAAGAATACGAACATTATCCACTGTCAACAATCAACTTTGCTTGAGTGACTCATGAAGAAAGCCAAGTCCATAGTGAGGTAATGACAGGAGAGATGGGACAAACAAAAACGAAGCAGATTAACTCTTTACCATCCATGTTCCCCTCTTTCACTGTCACAGTCAAGTACCGTGTGATAACTGTCTGTCTAGAGTTGATCTGCTGCTTAGTAACTTGTGGTTCTCTATTTTTAACTTTATTAATTAGAAACACAGATTGTTTCATATCAACTTCAAGGGATGAATGTGCGCGTGGTGTGTGTGTGTGTGTGTGTGTTGTGTGTGTGTGTGTGTGTGTGTGTGTGTGTGTGTGTGTGTGTGTGTGAATGTTGTTTGTGTGTGTGTGCGTGTACATATGTGGGTGCGTGCGTTTGTGTGTGTGTACGTTTGTGTGTGTGTGTGTTTATGTGTGTGCGTCCGTGCGTGGGTGTTCGTGTGCGTTTATGTGTGTGTGCTTGCGCACGCGCGCGCACGCGTGTGTGTGTGTGTGTGTCAGAAAGAGAGAGAGAGAGAGAGAGAGAGAGAGAGAGAGAGATACAGAGACAGAGACAGTGACAGACAGACAGACAGACAGATAGACAGATGGACAGACAGACAGGCAGACAGACAGACAGCCAGACAGGCAGACAGGCAGACAGGCAGACAGACAGACAGTCAGACAGACAGACAGACAGAGACAAAGAAGGGTGGGGGAATTAGTGGAGTGCACGTTCAATGCTAAAGAAAACGCGTTTTAAACTGAATTCCCACTATGATAGAAGTTTCTGTGTCCTGAAACATAACACCATAACTGTGCCTTGTGGTCAGATATTATCACACCATAACTGTACTTTGTGGACAGATACTATCACACCCTAACTGTACTTTGTGATCAGATATTATCACACCATAACAGTACTTTGCGGTCAGATACTATTACATCCTAACTGTACTTTGTGGTCAGATACTATCACACCCTAACTGTACTTTGTGGTCAGATATTATCACACCATAACGGTACTTTGTGGTCAGATACGATCACACCATAACTGTACTTTGTGGTCAGATACTATCACATCCTAACTGTACTTTGTGGTCAGATATTATCACACCATAACGGTACTTTGTGGTCAGATACTATCACAAACTAACTGTGCTTTGTGATAAGAAATTATCACACCCTAACTGCACTTTTTGGTCAGATACTATAATTAATAATAATAATTACAATCTTTATATAGCGCAAAATCTTGATAAAATCAAATCTAAGCGCTGAAGCACACACACACGCACGCACGCACACACACGCACGCACGCACGCACACACACGCACCCACGCACACACACACACACACACGGCTATAAATGGGGAGAAAGAATAAAAACAATGGAAAAATTATAGAGAGCATATTATATACAATTATATATATATTGCAATGTGATTCCCCTCCGAGCGGAGACAGGCTGCAGAGGGGATTGAGTGAGGTCAGGATTTTAATTAGAGGAGAAAAGGTGAGTTTTGAGAGCGGACTTGAAGGAGACAAAAGTAGGTTGCTGACGGACTGAGAGAGGAAGTTTGTTCCAGGAGAGCGGACCAGAAACAGAGAAGGCTCGTGAACCATAGGTATTGAGCTTAGTGCGTGGAAAGCGAAAAGTCTGGAGGATCGGAGGCAGAGCGGAGGGTATGTGAGGGAACATAGATCTCAAGTAGGCTTGACAGGTAATCGGGGCTGCGTTATTGAGGCTTTTGTAGCACATGGTGTCTAGTTTGTACTGTATGCGCTTTGATACAGGGAGCCAGTGCAGTTGTGCCACTAGAGGAGATATGTGGTCAGCTTTTTTCTTTTTGAGTACAAGGCGTGCAGCATTGTTTTGAATGCGCTATAGGATGTGAGTGGTGGAGGCAGGAAGACCAGACAGGAGTGAATTGCAATAGTCAATGCTAGACATTATGAAGGAGAGAACGAGTTTTGCAGTTGTTTCCACAGAGAGATACTTCCTGATCAGGCTTATACGATGGAGGTGATAGTAGCAAGATCTGGCAGTTTGAGAAACAAAGTTGTTCATGGAGAGGGTAGAGTCAATGCAGACACCAAGGTTTTTAGCTGAATCAGAAATTGGGACTATACTATAACACGTCTCCAACAGCCTCTGACAACTAAGTCCAGCTCCTAGCCTGCTCGTGTGGCTTAGATATAAGCCTGGCGGGACTGCTACTACTGATAGGAGAAGGGGTGAAGGCGGGTTACTGGCGCCTGAAAACCAGTGCTTTCGGTAGATGGGGCTCATCAGTCTGGGAAGACAGCTCGTCTAAGAGAAGGAAAACTCTGATTTCAAACCTCCGCTGCCTTACGGCCATACCCACTCATTAGGAAAGGCTTCGGGAGTCACCCCTGAGGAAAAATCCGAAGCCGGAGTCCCCAAGGCAGTCCCAGGCTGTATACAGCAACGTTCTGGCAACTCCTGCGACGGCACTGGAACCATGTGTATTGGCGCTTGCCTTTCCAATGGACCATTCCAGCGACGTGGAGAAGGGGGGGTCTGCTGCATGGGTAACAGCTTGCCCTCCACACTTACTTACCCAGGCCTTGCGCTCTGGAGAGGTCACTCCAGCTTCGCTTTGCAGCGTCGACAAAACACGGGAAGTAGCAGTCTACCGGTTTTAAGTCTGCATACTCAATTGGCATAGAGTCAGACGCCAGGGGCTGCTTCCGAGGGTGGGAGAGGTCATCGCATCTCACTGGGCAGCTACCACCTGCCTTAAGCTGGGCAGTCCCCAGCCAGTAAGGTGCTGCCCCGCCACGGTCCGTTAGCCTCACTGGGTGCATGGGGTTTAGGGTGAAAACCGACAAGCGGATCGACAACTGCACCAGGCAACAGAAAAATGAAAACTCCCGCCCTGAAATTGGGCATGTGGAACGTGAGGACAATGACACCAGGCTTTTCTGACGACCTGCAGGAAGTAAATGATGCTCGCAAGACAGCCGTCATCGACAGAGAACTGAGTAGATTGCAGATGGACATCGTCGCCCTTCAAGAAACCAGGCTCCCAGAAACAGGATCTGTGAGGGAGAGAGACTTCACCCTGTTGAGGCAGGGCAAACCATCAGACGAGGTCAGAGAACACGGCGTGGGATTCGCAGTTAAAAACAGATTATTGGGATCCATAACCCACCAGCATAAGGAACAGAGCGAATCCTGTCTCTCCGACTCCAAACATCCTCAGGACCAGTCAGTCTAATCAGTGCCTACGCACCAACTTTGGCATCCACAGCAGAAGAAAAAGACAAGTTTTATGATGACCTCAGTGTTGCTATAAGGAGAATTCCTGACAGAGAACTACTGTTTATCGCCGGCGATTTCAACGCCAAAGTGGGTGTCAATCACAACTCCTGGCCCACCTGCTTGGGTCAGTTCGGCACTGGGAAAATGAACGAGAATGGCCAGCACCTGCTAGAGCTCTGTTGTCATCATGGGTTGTGCGTCAGTAACACCTTCTTCAACACGAAGCCTCAGCATCGAGTCTTCTGGAGACACCCGCGATCCAAACACCGGCACCAGCTCGACCTGATCGTCACCAGACATGTCAACCTTTCCAGCATCAAGATCACTCGCAGCTACCAGAGCGCCGATTGTGACACTGACCACTCTTTGGTGTGCAGCAATGTGAAGCTCTGCGCGAAGAGACTGCACCGTACGAGAAAGGAGGGCCGACCTCGCATCGACACCAGCAAAACACGCGATCAAAGAAAAAAGGAGGAGTTTGCGCGTGTGTTGGAGGATTCTCTCCCTGGCCACCCACTGCAAATGCCCAAGACCGATGGGAACACTTCAGAGATGTTGTCTACAATGCCACCATGTCTACATTTGGCAAAAAGACCAGCAAGTCAGCTGATTGGTTCGAAGCCCACTCAGAAGAAATGACACCAGTCATCGAGGCCAAGAGAAACGCCTTGACAGCATACAAAACCAATCCCAGTGAGCAGAACCTGCAGGTTCTCCGTGCTGCTCGCAGCAAAGTCTAGCAGTGTGCCAGACAATGCGCCAATGACTATTGGCTTCAGCTCTGCTCCCAGATTCAGACTGCGGCTGACACAGGCAACATCAAGGCGATGTATGACGGCATCAAGCAGGCATTGGGCCCAACGCAAAAGAAAACTGCCCCTTTGAAATCAGCTACGGGGGAGGTGATTCAAAACAGAGAACAACAGATGGAGCGCTGGGTAGAACACTACACTGAGCTATATGCAAGGGAAAATGTAGTCACAGAAGACGCCCTGAATGCCATAGAGTGCCTACCAGAGCAGGAAGAGCTTGACAGAGAACCAACCATAGATGAGCTCAGCGAAGCCCTGGACTCTCTTGCCTCTGGCAAGGCACGTGGGAAAGACGGTATTCCTGCCGAAGTACTGAAGTGCTGCAAAGAGACACTCATCACCAAGTTGCATGAAATCCTCTGCCTCTGTTGGAGTGAAGGCGAAGTACCACAAGACATGAGGGATGCTAGCGTCGTCACACTGTACAAAAACAAAGGTGACAGAAGCGATTGCAATAATTATCGCGGCATATCCCTCCTCAGTATCGTTGGGAAAGTCTTTGCAAGAGTAGTACTGAAGAGGCTCCAGGTACTCGTAGAGCAAGTCTACCCTGAACCGCAGTGCGGGTTCCGTGCCAACAGATCCACTATAGACATGATCTTCTCCCTCAAACAACTTCAGGAGAAATGCAGGGAGCAAAGGCAGCCACTCTTCGTTGTCTTCATAGACCTCACAAAGGCCTTCGATCTGGTCAATAGGGATGGCCTCTTCAAAATCCTTCCCAAGATTGGATGTCCACCCAAACTTCTCAGCATCATCAGATCCTTCCACGAAGACATGAAAGGCACTGTCGTCTTTGACGGCTCAACATCAGCTGCCTTCAACATACGGAGCGGAGTGAAACAGGGTTGCGTCCTGGCTCCCACCCTGTTTGGAATCTTTTTTGCTGTGATGCTGAAACACGCATTCGGTCCTGCAGTTGAAAATATCTACCTCCGAACCAGGACAGACGGTAAGCTCTTCAACCTCTCCAGACTAAGAGCCAAGACTAAAGTCCAGCTGAGGTGCCTGCGTGACTTCATCTTTGCAGACGACGCAGCAGTAACCGCCCACTCAGCTGAGGACCTACACCAGCTCATGACTCGCTTCAGCGATGCCTGCCAAGACTTCGGGCTTACCATAAGCTTGAAGAAAACACAGGTCATGGGACAGGATGTTGACTCTCCCCCAGCCATCAGCCATCAATGACCATGAACTGGATGTCGTTCATGACTTTGTTTATATGGGCTCAACAATCTCAGACACCCTCTCACTTGACACAGAGCTCAACAGGCGCATCGGCAAGGCAGCTACCACCATGACCAGACTGACAAAGAAAGCATGGAACAACAGGAAACTGACTGAGCACACAAAAATCCAGATCTACAGAGCCTGCGTCATGAGCACCCTCCTGTATGGCAGCGAGTCCTGGACTTTGCGTGCCCGACAAGAGCAAAAGCTCAATGCTTTTCACATGCGTAGCCTCCGACGCATTCTAAACATCACCTGGCAGGACAAGGTCCCAAACAACACTGTCCTGGAAAGAGCTGTATGCACCAGCATGTACACGCTGCTGAAACAGAGACGTATGCGCTGGCTTGGCCATGCCGTGCGCATGGTCAACTGACGGATCACTAAAGACCTCCTCTATAATCTACGGAGAACTGGTGAAGGGAAAACGTCCCACAGGCAGACCACAGCTGCGATTCAAAGACGTGTGCAAGAGGGACCTAAAAGCCTTGAACATCGACAAGGACAACAGGGAAGCAACAGCCCTCGAACGGTCAGCCTGGAGACAGACTGTGCAGAAACGTCTCTCCAAGTTCGAAGAGACACTCGCTCAGCAGCACGAGGAAAAGATAACGAGAAGAAAGGCTGCTGCCCAGGCAGATAGACCAGCGTCAGACTTCATCTGTGCCCTCTGCCATAGGGACTGTCATTCCCGCGTCGGACTGGCCAGCCACACCCGACGCTGCACCAGAATAAACACCCAGAGCGCAACTCCATAGTCTTCCGAGACTGAAGGAGGCCTATGTATGTACTATCACACCATAACGGTACTTTGCGGTCAGATACTATCACACCCTAACTGTGCTTTGGGGTCAGATATTATCACGCAATACAGTACTTTGTGATAAGATACTATCACACCATAACAGCACTTTGTGATAAGATACTATCACACCATAACGGCACTTTGTGATAAGATACTATCACACCATAACGGTACTTTGTGATAAGATACTATCACACCATAACGGCACTTTGTGGTCAGATACTATCACACCATAACAGTACTTTGTGGTCAGATACTATCACACCATAACGGTACTTTGTGATAAGATACTATCACACCATAACGGCACTTTGTGGTCAGATACTATCACAACATAACGGTACTTTGTGGTCAGATACTATCACACCATAACGGTATTTTGTGATAAGATACTATCACACCATAACGGTACTTTGTGATAAGATACTATCACACCATAACGGTACTTTGTGATAAGATACTATCACTGGGGTGCAATCAAGAAAACACTGCTTCGCCTGCACAGAGCTTTAATTCGCTCTAAACTGGACTATGGCTGCGCAGTGTATGGCTCTGAAAGACCATCCTACCTTAAACTATTGGATCTCATTCACCATCGAAGGCTGGGACCCTGTCTTGGTACAGTCAGAACACCTCTAGTCTACAGTTTATAAGCAGAGGCAGGAGAACCTCCCTGTCCAATTGTAAACTGAAATCAACCTAAGATTTTTATTTAAAAGTGCTTTCTGAACCGTAAAAACCCAGCCTACGACTGTGTCTTGAACCCCAAGTTTCAAACCGAATTTGGAAAATATCCGAGGGATCTGTATCCGTCCTCATATGCAAAATGCATATATAAATTTAGCAGTTGTTTCAGACTTCTCCAAATTCCCAGACAGCCCACCATGGACCTTGAAAACGTCTTGAACGTTGAAAAGGTCTGTTGTCATCTTGCTTTCTTCCACAAAGACAGTACCAGTTCACTGGCGTACAGGTCGTTCTATGCAGAACTGTGTCAGAAATTTCCGTCATTCCATAGACAGACAACAACTTTTCCAAATCCGCCCTGACCCAATAGAAATTCTTCCATCTGCTTTAGGGAACTGTATGAAAGATATAGTGTTATGTAGGTTACACATGGGTCACACATCCTATACTCATTCTTACTTTTTGAAAAGTGTAGAAGCACTGTGGTGTATACCATGTGATGAACCTTTGAACATCAGACACCTTCTCATTGAATGCTTGGACTTGCATGATGTGAGACATAAGCACCACATGGCAGACTCCTTGAAGAACCTCTTCGGAGATGTCCATCCAGATGCAATTTTCCAGATTTTACGAGAGATAAATAGATTTAATCTGGTAATATTTTACGTATGAGTGTGTTTTTCTTTATGTGCAGTTTTGACTCGGAAGGTTAATTAATGGAGAGCTTGGTTTTTAACTGTTGTTCTTTTTACTTAAACTTGGGTGTCGTTTTTAACGTGATGTTAGCCCTGATACGGCTCTAGTAGTCGGTCGGGCTATAAGCAATATGAACGTGAACCTTAATGTACAACCACAGATCAAATTCACATCCCTCCCTAAGCAAATCCTTTCTTTCCTGCGCATTGTGACTCCATGGTCTTAAACTTTTACCTCCAGGCTAGCTACAACATAGGGGACAATGAGACAGTTACTGCTGTGTGTGTGGTGTGTGTGTGTGTGTGTGTGTGTGTGTGTGTGTGTGTGTGTGGTGTGTGTGTGTGTGTGGGTGTGTGGTTTTTGTGATGTTGTGTGTTGTGTGTTGTTGTTGTGTGTGTTGTTTTGTGCTGCGTTTCATTGCATTGCGTCGCGTGTGTATTGTTGTGTTTCGTTGCGATGCGTTGTGTTGTGTTGTCTTATGTTGCGTTGTGTTGCGTTGTGTTGTGTTGTATTGTGTCATGTCGTGTCGTGTCTGTGTGAAATATACAAGCCTCGTCACATGTCTTTATGTCACAGACAAGGCCTCACTGTGCATCAGTCAGACACAGCAAATGGACATAGCAACACTTCTCAATGATCATTTGAAAATCACATATGATGCTGATTGAAATTCAGAAAAAAACGTCAAACATGATATACTAGTTTCAGTCAACGAATCTTTTAAGAAGTGTGAGTATTAAATCTGAGCAAATATTAATCCACATATCAGCTAAAAGTGTGAAGTAAAAGGTCCTAAAAGTTCTATCACGGTGACATCTTAACAATTCTCAATATACTCACTCTTATTAAAGTCTCCTTAATGACAAATCCTTAGAGGGTTTGTGTATGTACACGGCACAGGAGGGAATTGTTCAGAAACGTAGATCTGAATGACTAAACATCATTTTCATGTTCACAGCTATATAAACAGCGTACTCAGTTGGCGTACGATGGGCAACGCTGCTATGGCTTTACCATAAATTACTGACCTGTGATGGTATTCAGTGAAGTGGGTAGTGGTTGTTGATATGGTGGTGGTGGGAGTGACAGTATTTTTGTTTTGCTGTGATTTATTTCAAATATGGATGGTAGAAATGTTAAATCTGAAAACAAACAGAAGTAATAAAGTTTTTTTTTCATTAAAATTCGTCAATGTTTATGATCTTAGAAATCACGAGTTCTCTTAGATAGAGGACAATAAATCATTTGAAAAGAGCAGGATGTTGTGTTACTTGATCTTTGTGAGAGCTATATCTGTCGAACGAAAACAGCTCTTGTACAGTTGGTAATGAGATCAAGCAGTGTGTTCAGAATGTTTGTTTCTTTGTTGCATTGATCGATTTTTGACTGATACTGTTTACGAGAAAGAGACAAAAGAACTTCATGCACTTCATTCAGTAATCTGACTTTGTGAGTTACACGATGATCTTCTTTAGCATTGACTAAACAGGAGCAAATAACTACTGAGGTAGCTACACTCTGTTGTTTTAGTGAAACTATCAGTGTCTGAATCCAAGTGACAGCCAGTCTTCACAGAATTATATCTCAGAGCACAAGGCTTTATGTGTTGTATATACTGAACACCTATGCCACAGATGTACCCTCTGTACAAAGGTATTTTTCAAGATTAAATAGAAGTAATGCTATGAATCAAACCAAGTAAGTAACATTTTAAAAGCTGCACTAACATCACTTTACTTTGCAGGTCAAGGATGGATACGGCTGAATGGCCCATAATGTCTGTATAATTATCCATGTGTAGATGCTATTGGTCTTTCAGCCCTCCAGAATCAAGACCACGACCACACAGTACATGTATACTATGCTAGATGAAGGAAAGCCAGACGTTATTAAATTGCATTGAGCTACCAGTCAACATGGTGAAGTGGTCAGCATGATGTGAGATTGTGGGTTTGAACCATAATCACGGGAAAATGTTCTGCCCCTTGCAGCTTCTTAACAGAGTTGAGCGTGTTTAAAGAATGTTGGGAATGCTGAGGTCAAGCAGCGTAGTCCCATCCACTTTACAGACACATTATTGATTTGCATTGCAAGTGTCTGTAAATCTCAAGCCTGGTTGATGCCAGAATGCGCTATGAAAGTAAGCATACAGTAAACCCTTCAGGTATGAGGGTTAGCTGTGAATAGGGGTATTACCCAAATAAGCAGTCACGGACCAAATGGTGGCAGTCCCAGAGGAGACATTGGTGTATGTAGGTAGTGTCCATACTCTGTTTGAAAGGTCTCAACATAACCCAATGACAGGTGTGTCTTGGCAAGCAGGGCACCGATACATAACTCCAACCCTCAGCACACCACAGTGCTGGCAGTTGGGAATGGATGAATCCAGAAAACAGCTGCAGTATATTTCGAACTGGTTTTTATTTTCACGGTTGTGTGGAGATTTCTTCCTTAAATCAATGGACGTAACACTGATAAATGTTCTACATTCTGCAGCCTTTCAGGCCATGCTCTAACTGTGACCTCTTTGGAGATTTTGGAGATGTGTTGAAGTGATAAAAGGAAAATACCAATAATTATGATAAAATGATAATCATCATCATCACATGTCCTGCCGCTTGGCGCTGGCGATCATGACTCTCCTCACGAAACTATCCCCTGTCACTGCAAGTCCATCTACCACCCTCTCTGTCCTCAGCCACCCTGCAAGTCTATCCAATATTTTCTCTCTGGGTCTACCTGGTGATTTCTTTCCCTCCAGCTTTTCTGTTCTGACCAGGTGCTCAAATTTCTCTTTCCTCACAGAATGTCCTGTAGATGTTGCTTGTCGTTTCCTAATCTTCTTTATTAGTGATATTTTTGAGTCTGCATCCTTTAAGACTGTCTCGTGGAACCCTCAACATTCTTCTTAGAAAACACATTTCAGTTGCCTCAATTTGTTCCGAATTTGCATGCTGACTGTCCACACCTCATGACCGTACAACAGTATCGGTTCTATATAACATTCATGAACTCTCTACCTGATGGTCATTGATAGGCATTTGTTGGTAAGATCGTTTTTCATCTTCTTGAATGCTGTTCTGGCTGTTGGCCAGTTGTGCCATTTGCTGTTATTTTGCATGAGGGGATTTCTTGTGTTTTACTGATTACCATGACTTCAGTCATCTTGATTTTTAGCTTCAGCTCTTTATTTTAGCTTTCTATTTCTGCTATATTTACAATGTTTTATAATCTTTTTCATTTTCTGCAATTTGCGCTGTGTAATATGCGTAATGAATACTGTTTATCATTCTTCATCTAACCTTTTTCCCAGGGCATTCTTCTAGGTTTCTGAAGATGGTTTCGCTGAATCATAATTCTAATAATAAGAATGATGATAATAACAATGAAAATAATTATGATACAGTAATAATAATAGTAATGATAATAACGATTCTATTGATATAGTGCAAACAGTCCATAAAAGAGAATGTCGCTGCATTTAAAAAAATAGAGGAGGGAGGCTGCAAAATCAGTACTTCAGTGCAGTACATAGTCCACTGATAAATCCACTAAAACATGAAAATGATCGTGACACCTACACAATAAAGTAGATGGGTCTTGAAAGAAGAAAAACTAGATGAACCAAACTGAATCAAAAGAAAACCATACATGACACGCTGCTAAAATACTAAACACAGAATAGCATTACGTTGCTAACGAATAGCTCAGATAAACTTGAAACAGAGAGAAGTCGTCACTAGAACATTTCTAGCCAAGAAATGCAGGATCAAGCCTTTGGAATTGTGAAAAATAATAGAATGTTATATAATTGATTTCTATTCAACGCTATGAAATCCCGTCTCATTTTGATTGTGCACTACCACTTTCATAGATAAAGAAAAGTACGCACGGATGTAGAGCAAAGTGCAGCCTGAACTGCAGACAGAACATTTCATTTCGAAACGCAATCAAATAAAAACAAACGCACGCAAAAAAAGACATAACATAACACATACACCTGTCCCTCCCATTCCCCAGAATCCAGGTGTCAAACAATCCATTTACAGGCAGACAGACAACATAGACGATCAGATCTGTGTGTGTGGTACATTTCTTCTGTTGCAGTCCAAAATACATGCATCAGGCGCATGGAGAAGAAAATGCCAAACAGTGTGGAACCTAGAATACAGCCTTGCTTGATGCAGCTTTTGATGTGAAAAGGTTTAGCATGCTGTCCTCGTACTGAATGGTTGCCTTTATATCGTCATGGAATGAAAGTTCAAACCTGCTGACTAGGACAAAGACCTTGCTGAGGTCAATGACGGCGATGTAGAGGGGCTTTTGCTGTTCTCTGCATTCCTCCTGTAGTTGTCCACTGATGATGAAGAAGACGAAGAAGTCGTAGAAGAAGAAAATGATGAAGAAGGAGAAGAAGAAGAGAGAGTGAAAGAGAGAGAAAGAGAGAGGGGGAGAGAAGAAGAAAGAGTGAGAGAGAGAGAGGGAGAGAAGAAGAAAGAGTGAGAGAGAGAGAGAGAGAGAGAGAGAGAGAGAGAGAGAGAGAGAGAAACTGAAACTGAAACTGAAAATGGTTTATTGCCATTGACATTTTTGTCCTTGTGGCAAGGAGCATAAAACAAAGTCATTAAATTTTTCGGCGACGTTTTCTCGAAACAAAGATTTATAAATATAGTCATGGCTGACAATACATCCATTTGAATTTTTTTCCCTAAAGATGAAGAAAAAATTGAACGGAAAAAGTTGAACAAAATGTTGAACAAAAAGTTGAAGAAACAGTTGACCACCCAACGTAATTAGTCATATAAGTAAGAGGAAGACCCAAATCCACCAAATAAACATAAGAACAGTATAAAGTGATATCTTCACTGAAGATAAACTTACATTAATTTAAAAAGTTGAACAAAAAGTTAAAGAAACAGTTAACCACCCGACATAATTAGTCATATAAGTAAGAGGAAGACCCAAATCCAGAAAACAAAAAAACAAAAAAATATAAAGTACATCTTCACTGGAGATAAACGTACATTAAATTAAAAAGTTGAACAAAAAGTTGAAGAAACAGGACCACCCGACGTAATTAGTCATATAAGTAAGAGGAAGACCTAAATCCGGCAAATAAACATAAGAACAGTATAAAGTGATATCTTCACTGGAGATAAACTTACATTAATTTATTACTCCGACTTTCCCAAGCAAGGGCGATAAATTTCGCGAGGGATTTTTGATAGTTTTCATCTTCAGTCATGAGTATTCTGGTAATGACCCTTTGACTCGAAATGTCCTCATCAAAGATTATGCATTTTTGTCGTATACTTTCATACGACTTGCAAACAAACAAAAAATGCATTTCATCTTCTGTCTCTACATTACACATGGGACAAATAGAGTGTGCCGATGAATTTGAGTAAAACCATCTTGTTGTTGCATTTAGCCCAAGGATTCCTAGTCTAAAACGAGCAAGATTGCTTCTGTGCCATATATTTGTTACGGCCTTTATATATTTTTCGGTTTGAAATATACTTTTAAAGGAAAGGAACCAATCATATTTCTCAGATTCTTCCATTTGAGCATGCCAGTTTTGTTTGTACGAATCAACTAGTCTATCCCTAAATTCTGAAATAAATCCTTGTTCATAACCAACTCCCTGGCACATCCACACAATACCAAATCCATGTATGGTTAACATTTTCTTAACGAAATATGCCCAGTTTTGTTTACCCGAGTCTAATTGATTCAGTAACATCTCATATGCCTGCTTGCACAATCTTGAATTTGGGAGCTGGGTTAATTTCAACCAGTATTTAAGACACTTCATTTGAGTTTTCAAAAACAAAGGATAACGGCCAGTTTCTCCATATAACATTTTATTAGATGAATGCAATGGTACCGAAAGGAAGCGTTTGATGGCAAATGTATGTACCTTTTCCATTTTATGATTGCTCGAAAAACCCCATATTTCTGAGCCATACGTTAAGATTGGTTCACTTTGTGAGTCGAAAAGTTTCCAAAAAATCGAGAAGTCAGTGCAGTTCAATTTTCTTAAAGATCTTAAAATTTCCATCGTTCCTCTTTTCCCTTTTTTGCTGCTTTCCACCCATGCGCTTTGGAGACTCAGATTTGTTGTAAAAATAATACCTAGATATTTATATGAGTTTGTCACTTTAACTTCAGACTCACCATAAACCCATTTTGCTCGAGCCGAAAGATGTCCTCCTTTACGGAAAATCATCACATTCGTATTTTCTAGGTTCACAGACAGTAATAACCTATCAGATTCATGTTTTAAAGCATTTAGTTGATTTTGTAACCCTATGACAGTGTCTGACAAAAGCACCACATCTACAGCAAATAGCAGTAAAAAAAACTTCAACAGCACCAGGCAATAACTGTACACCATGTCTCCCTTTTCTGGCTATTTCTAACGCTAACTCATTAATAAAAAATGAAAACAGTAAGGGGCTGAGGAGACATCCTTGTTTCACTCCTCATGGACATTTGAAAAAGTTGGAGTACATATCTTTGTCACGAACACATGCTAACACAGAATTATATATACTTTTAAGAGACATATATAGTTTACCATTTACTCCGTTCTTTCGCAGAATACCCCAAAGTACATTTCTATTAACTGAGTCAAATGCTTTGCGAAAATCTACAAATGCTACGCATAGTTTAGTGTGATTAAGAAGGTATTTTTGGACTAAAGCGTACAGTGTGAAAATGTGATCTATTGTACTGTATCCAGATCGAAATCCTGCTTGTTCTTCTATTATTTTTTCTTCCCTCTCTGTCCATTTCGTAAGTCGTTTATTTAATATATTTGTATAAACTTTGCCTAAAACAATTGTGAGTGCAACCCCTTGGTAGTTGTCTGGGTTGTTTACATCTCCTTTCTTATGTATGGGGACAATAATAGATTTGGCCCATTCTGTGGGGAAAATACCATTTTCAAATAACCGATTAAATAGAATGACTATAAAATTTAACACTGAATCGCTGGAATGCTTTAACATTTCTCCCAGAATTTTGTCTGGTCCAGCACTTTTACCATTTTTCATTTTTTTAATACTGTCAATTATCTCCCTTCTTGATATTGCATCATTAAATAATGGTTCTTTGTACTCAATTGTATCCAATTGCCATCATCTTCAATTTCTGCCCCGGATCCAGAACTTTGAAATATTGTGTGAAAGTGTTCATGCCACTGATTAAAGCTTATTTCGTTATAGATTATGGCTTTTCTATTAAGTGTTCTGATTGCCAACCAGAATAATTTTGAGTCTTCAATAGAGTCTTTGAGTTTATTTATTTTTGCTTCTTCAAATTCACGTTTCTTTTGTCGTTTCAATGTTATGTATTCAGATCGCTCTTTCACATAAACATATTTCAGTTCTTTTTTTTTACTTCCTAATCTGTTCCTTTGAAAGCTTTTAAGAAGCCTCTTTACGTGTTTCTTTTTATGCTCACATTCATCGTCAAACCAGTCATCTAAACATTTCTTTTGCCCACCCTTCTGACCATTCATGCGGCGGCACTATGCATTGCTTGAGCAAAAATTCTACACAGCTATTTACACCAACATTCATTAACTGATAAGCCTCATGAAGGCGATCTTTAAAATCATCTGAATTTTGTTCAGCCTCAAATATATATGCGTTTTCTTCCGACCAAATGATTTTCTCCTGCATGCATGATTCCTGAGTTTCTGGACATTTTTGCATTCCATTTTTCCATGTCATTTCTATCGGCAAATGCCAAGAATCAAGACAATCACTTACAATCATGTTACAGTTATGTGGAAATTTATCAGGGACAAGAAAAAAGTCAATAACACTGCATCCATTCAGTGATACAAAAGTGTATTCTCCCTCCCTGTCGCCATCACAAAACCCATTCATAATGTCAAGATCAAACATAAAGCACAGGTCTAACAAGGAATTTCCAGTTATTTTCAGTTTCATCTTTAGAATGCCTGGAAAAATTTTCATCAGGATCATCACAATATAGACTAAAATTTGACTCAAAGTTTGTCATTTCTTCGCCTTTTGATTGACACAACCATGTTCTTGCATTTAAATCGCCACAAATCATCAGATACACATCATCCTGTCGTACAACATACAATACACTTTCTTCCAACATCACTACTCCGTCTTTCAATTCTGTGTTATTATACAGAGGACTACCTTCAGGTGCAACATAACAACCAATTAAAACAACATCTTTGTCAGTACTAAGAACATTCTTATTTAGCTTTACTGCCACAGCATTATAACATTCTAATTTAATTTCTTCTACAAATTTTTGTAAACATTTTTGTATGAGTAGCACAACAACTCCCGAGTTCCTTCCGAAGTATGATAGTTTCTTGGCTGGAGCAGTGAATTTTATAAACTGTAAATATCCCAGAAAAATCAAATGATGCATCAATAAATGTTTCTGATAAACATACAAAATCAAAAGAATTAATATAGTTTACAAAAGAGGCATCATTTAATTTATTGTATAAATTTTCTACATTATAGGAAAGAAAACGCCAAGTTGCCAAGTGGTCAGGCTTGTCCTATTTTTTCATCTTGCTATGCAAAGGGCGGTCACCACTGCCACAGGTTTGGTTTCCCAGGTAACGACGTAACCCCGGCTGTCTGCTCGCGGAACTCCTTCCCCGGCGCGTGTCAGTAGGCTAGTCTGCTACTACACGACGAGGGGAAACCTCGTCACCTCTCCCACTTGCCCCTGTCTGTTGACCAGTCGGGAACCCGTGGCCAGGCCTGTGACGTCACGCGTCGACGAAGCCCCGTTACCTCTCCCTGTTCCCCGACTTGACTGGGCAGTCCGAGAGGCGTCTGCATCACGGAGAGACCTTGTCTGCCTGCTGTCAGGTGGTTGGTCAGGTGTTGCACGTGTGTCAATGGAGATTTGTCGACTGTCCCCGTCACCCATAGTACTCGCCTCGTCACAGCATCGCCTGGGGTAGCTCGGAGAAGGGGACTCCCCGTAGCGTGCACGATCTTGACCCAAATCGTACTGTTGTCGTGATAGGGGGATTGTATGTGCCATGCCCACAGTGTTGTCTCTGCCTGTCGCTGTCACCTGGGCATAGGTACGGGAATCAGGTAGGTAAGGACCCATCACCATCACTCCGTTTTTGAAAAAAGCTTTTCTCCCCTCTCTTCTGGCTTGAGCAACAAAGGTAGCTTGACGCCGTGTGAGGTCGTTTGACAGGTTAATACCTTGGTCCTTCAACTTGTCTGGCATGTTTTTGTTTGTGAGTAGACGCATTTTCTCTCTCCATTGCGTAAAACGCGCTATTACTGGTCTGGGTTGGTCCTGTTTAGCTTGGCCCACCCTGTGTGCTCTCACAAAATCGTCTTGTGTCCATGTCTTTGTGTCATTGATACTGTTCAACAGACTGACTAGTGTATAGCCACACACACATCTGGGTTCTCACTGACGCAGTTTTGAGGTACCCCAAAGAATCTAAGATTATCTCTTTGGGAGAACCCTTCTAATCTGTCAATTTCTGAAGTCATATGTGAGAGTTCATCTCGTAAATCTTGAACTGCTGATTTCAGTTTGTTAGTTTCTTCTTTGCCATCAGATACCTCTTGACCCACACTGTTAATGTCCGAGATCATCGCTGACACACTGTCAGTCAAATCTTGCTGTTCTTTTTCCAGTCTGTCACATCTGCTGTTAAGTTGTGCACACTGTCCTTTAATTTCATTCAGCTCATCCTTTATGCCTCCTAGATCACCCTTTATTACGTCAGTTTGCTCGAGTATTTGCTGACGTATCGTGTCGGTGATTCTAGTGAGAAATTCATCCATGCCACTTGCCACGGTTGGTTGACTTTCGTTTTCTTCTGTATCACTTCCATTCTGTGGTTGGTTGAATGCAGGGTCAGGGCCGGGGTTTTCCTCGACATCCCCACTGAGGCGCAGTTTCCACATGGAGAACGTTTTATTAACCACGCAAACCAGCGAGATGGCAGTTAGCACGTGCGCCACGAGCGGAAATTTTGAATCGACATTGTCATCTTTGCAGCACACAAATTCACAATACACTGTTCCTGACCTTTGAACTTTCTCGTCCAGTGACACAGTTTTCGGAACAATTAATTGCTCAAAGTTAGAACAAAATAACATGCATACCAGAACAAGGAGCCAGCAAAAAAACAAATGATAACACAATGTCTGTTGTAGTTATAGGTATGTCACTTTCTGTAGCATCTCTCACCTGCTGCATGACCTCTGAACCCACATTCAGCTTCACCAGCACACCGCCACAGAAAAGACCAATTCTAGCCCTGTAAGTGTCCAGGTTACACATTGTGCACAATTTTGTCACTCTTCACTGTGCGATGCACCCACCTCACAAAGTATTTGTTTCTTCAACGATGAATAGCGGAGCAATGGTGGAAAATCAGCAGAGCTAAACATCAACATGGCTACCCCGTCGCCATCTTATCTCGTGCTCCAAGAGAGAGAGAGAGAGAGAGGGCTGTGTGGGTTACCTTTTCGCGCACTATACTTGCTATGTGCTGTGCTACTAAATGAACTACAGTTCTGACTTCGTGTTGACTTTCTAATTACGTATGATTGTCAAGATCAACATGTAGCTTATGAAAATGTGAACCACTGCTTTTGATTATACAAACATAACCTTTATGTGCGTATATGCATAAAAGAAAAAAGAAGTGTATCTACCTGAGAAGTGAGAGAATTCACTTGTGTTGAGTGATTGATGGGAAATGCTCCAGACACAGCCTATCCTGCTTTTCAGTTGGGTATGATATGCCCCTGTTACAAAAGTAGTCAGTAATCATGCTCCAGACACAGGCTACTAGACCAACAGAGAATGAAAGAGCACCATCTGCCTTATTCGTGGCTTCCATGTTTCCATTAAAAGACAAAATGTATCGTTAAAAATTTCATACCGTTGAATAACTTTTTCGCACGTTCAGTCACCAATACAACCTCAAGGTAGTTGTGCAGATATACTCTGACAAGAAAAAAAGTCATTGTTAGAGTTAATGGCTGTTAAACAACTATCACGATATTTCAGCAGTGTCAATGTCCATGTAATTAATGAGTTGAACAACAGTCTGTTAGTTTTGTGATGTCACCAGTGTCAATATCAAAGTACTGTTGCTTTTCTGATGTCACCAGCACCGATGTCCATGTACCTAATCAGTTTTACGAAAGTCTGTTAGTTTTCTGATGTCACTAATTCAAACATTGGACACTTAGTTGTTGAATAATCTACCTTTTGTGAACCAAAGAGATGTTTACATTGCTGTTTTCTTTTAGATGGGTTGTGGAGGATACTGGATTCACACGCTGAGATTGATTGACTGAATGATGTCCTGAACCCCTAGTACATGCAGTAAGCAGTCTGTGTGTATGCAGTATTGGTGAGGGAGATAGCAGGCTGTGTTTGCACATTAACTGGAGTGACAGAGATGTTGCTGTCAACGTTCCGTCAGACGCTCACACCATGGTGGTCAGGCACCCCTACTGGCAACCTAGGCTGGCCACTCAAAGCAGATAAGTACACCTTTACAAAATAGGACTCCAGACACCGTCAACAACACCAATGCCAACTTATAGCCCAAGAAGATCTGAACGATGACACAACAACGACCGACATGAGCAGCTTCCATCTGCATCAAGGTGGGCTAGAAACACCAAGGCAGTTAAAGATAGAAAATATTTCTATGCTGATGACTCCCAGCTGTAGAACAGTACATCTTCTGAGAATCTTTCATCTCTTCTTTCAAAAGCCTCTGACTGTTACGTTTAGATCCAGAAATGGATGATACAGAATAAGCTACCATTAACTGGAAATGACACTAAAGCAATGTTCATTGGCACAAAGCACAAGCTTTCCACTATAAACGTTTGTTCTATCTAACTAGGTGACAACGTGACTGAACTCTGATTCAGTCAAGAACCTTGGCTTTGTTCTTGATCTTCAGTTTTGTCTGCAGACCTCCATCACCCAAACCTGTCAACCTTGTTACTGTAACTGTGACATTCCAGTTCTATTCAGTTATCTTTCATCTTTAACAGCATCTAAACATGCAACTTCTCTGATCTTGCTTCACATCATTTATTGTAGCTCTGTGTTTCTTGGCTTGCTTGTTTCTTCTGTTGTATCCTCCAGCATTCAGAATTCCGTGGCCCATTATGCACCATGTAAAAAGCGCCATAATCATGTCATTTCTTTGCTTATTTTCTCCACTGATTGCTCGTTTTTCAAAGAGGTTCACATAAAGTCAAAGCATTATGCTACAAGTGGATCAATGGTACCAAACCCATTTATCTTTATGATCAGTTTCAAATATACACCTTTGCCTGACCTCTCCATTTTGCCTCTGATGCTAACCATATATTCATTCCTTGATACAGATTACCACAGTTGGTTGCAGCTCTTTTTCTGTCTGGTGCATACAACAAGGACGATATTTCCCCATATGTTTGACAGTCACGTACTCTTGTTTCCTTCAATCTAGCTTGACGGCATTCCTTTTAGTCCAGCAGTGATTTTCCCCTCTACATACTCACTTTTTACCCCAGTTCCCTTCTGTCCTTCACTTCCCAGTTTGCGTGTGTTTTGTGCCCTGAAGTTTTGGTCATTGTTGGGTGACTGCTTTGGTGACTGATGAGATCCTTGTATCTATATATGCCACCTTATAAATGTAATTATTATCAAACAACTTACTTTCTCCCCTTTCTCCTCTAAAGCAGCTGTCTACAGTCTAACTCTGTCAGAAAATCTTATCCATAACAGCCCAGCTAATCAGCTAGTTCCTTAGTTCCTGTGGCTCCATTGTACTGGTAATGTCGGAGGTTATTCTACGATATTCTGAGGCCAGCACACTTGTCCTGTAGAAAATGTTTTTACATTGTGCCTATTAGGGACAAAAGACTAAATATCAAACAAAAGACAGGGTGATGTTTTGTTTACTTTGCAGATATCTCATGGCTATTGTACAAACGTCCAGACCTTGTAGAATCTGTACCATAGATCAAAAGCCACTTGTGTCAGTATTTGGTTTAATGTTGTACATTGTTTTGGTCAAAACTTTGATCGACATACACCAAACAGACAATGACAATAATAACACCAAGAACTCAATCAATCTGCTAAATATCAGTGACATGTGTCCAGGGGTGGAATATTTTTTATGACAAAACAAACGTTACAGTCCTACATAAAAATGTGTCAGACTGCTGGGATTCCTTGCTAAAGTTTCCAGAATATCATGGAGTAGTTTATGGCATATGTGGTCATTCAACTATTTACTGTCGTTTACGGATGGAAGTGCCACCTGGTATGTTTGCACGTGTATATATTCAAAGATTAGCATACTGGTGTGAGTCCAATGTATGGCAAGTATGTATGGATATTGTTCATTCTTACTGTCGTTCTTACAGGATAAAGTGCAGTATTCATTCACCTGAAGAAATTGTATTTGACTCTTTTACGAACCAACTGGTTTTTACCTATCAACTTTTTCCTCCAGTTAAAATCAAATTAGAGATAATCAGCATGTACAACGTGATCATGGCAAATACATCAGCACATTCTGGGTACCTGATATTGCCTGATACGATAGGTAGAACTTCACACTCTACTAACATTTGTCAAGAATTGAAAGCCACTCTTCAATCGGTTATCATGGTTAGTTTTCAGACAATCTATAGACGTTATAACAGACGTCCTTGTTTACAGCTGATTTACAGAGAAATGAATGCAGACCACCAGAACATTTCATTTGTGCACAATAAATATGACACACCAGCAATTGTCTTCCCTACATCCAGTCTTCAGATTCATGTTTGTATTGCAACAGGACGCGATATCTATGGACTGAAAATGATCTTTTCTTTTCATTCTAAATATGATCAACCTGACAAACTACCCAGTGATATGTTCAACTGTTCTGTAAATACCTACTCCAGTTTTCAGCATCACCTGGACTGTAACTTGAAGAGAGAATGTAAAGATGGACGGGATGAAACAGAACACTGTCCCTTCAGCAGTCCTGGTTGTCAGGGTTTCGTAGCGTCACGTAACAAGTGTTTCCAGTATGCTGCAATAAGTGAAGAAGTACGTCATCAAAAAGTGTTACATACGTGTATGAAAATGGGTGGAAACGTGGTTTCAATAAACACAAGAAAAGAACAAAACGACTTTCTGTATCTCTTTGAAAACAGATATAGCTTTTATATTATTACAGGTGGCCTTGCAGGCTGGGATTCTACACCATATATCTACAGCATGTTTCGTAAATGGTCAGATAAATCCTTGATTTATAACATAAATCACTTCAGGCTTGAAGGCTCATATATGCCATCAAAGGAACTAATGACTCTATCTATTAACGACATGGTGCTGAAACATAGTAAGCACAAGTCCACATTTACCTCCGAATTGGTTTGTGAAACACCAATGCAGTCAGAAAGTATAACTCCTGTACAAACAGTTAAGTTCCCTTACTTACATCAACCACCATCCACCTTGACACAAACACAACAGAACTTGTTTGCTTGCCCAGATGGTCATGTGACACACTCGTTTTTGTTGTGTGATTCAGGCAGTTATTGTGGACAGACTACATATCCACAATATTGTGTGTTCTTGGACATGACTACAGAGAACAATGCATTGGGTTTTCATAGAACAAAGGCGCTGTACACTATTTCCATGTTCACGTGCGATGATGATGTCACAACACTGCCTTACACACTGGTATGTAACTTCAGACAAGACTGTCCAGATAAGAGTGATGAGTCATTTTGTGAACATGCTTCATGTAATAGGTTTTTGTGCTCTAATGGTCAGTGTGTGTGGCACAGCCAACGTTACAATGGACAGTCAGATTTTCTGGATGATTTTGATGAAACCAATAGTGTCAAGTATGACTATGGCCACTTTAAACATACAGAGGCAGACAGACAGCAGCGAATTTCTATCAACCTGGATGGTGCAGGCTACTTTACTCAACAGGTGATGAAATCTAAGGAGGCATGTCCTGACACTCATTATAGTTGTACAGAAAATTGGTTGTACTGTCTTCCTGTCTACACACGATGCAATGGATATTCTGATTGTACTTTTGGAGAGGATGAACAAGACTGTGACACAGTGACATGTCCTGGTTTCTACAGATGTCGAAGTTCCAGAGTCTGTGTCCATGGTGATCATCTCTGTGATGGCTGGGGTCAGTGTCCACAGCGTGACGATGAATGGTTGTGTGACATGACCTGTCCTGAAGGCTGTTGGTGTCAAGGTCACTCTCACTTATGTCTTCAGCCTTTTGCTGTTGCTATATTTCCAGACCTACGTTATATAGATGCCAAAGGTTCAGGAATGACACTGGCTAATTTCAGTACTAACATATATCTCATTCATCTTCATTTGTCACATTCTTCCATACAGGATATACCCAGCGTCAAGCTTGCAAACTTGCAGTTTATCGATTTGGCCAATAACCAGTTAATACATGTCAACATGAATGTGTTTTTATCACTCTTGAATTTAGAGATTCTAATTTTAGCAGGCAATCCTCTGATTGTATTGATAAGTATACCATTTAATGTATATTATGCATTGAAAAAACTCGATGTATCAGGAACACCTCTAGAAACTTTTGACAATAAATTGTTTATGTTATTACCTGAAGTAAAACTACTAAATTTGTCTTTTTCTGCCATTGCAAATATTGGGCGTGAGGGGTTTGAAACAACACCACAATTAACAGAACTGGATATAACAGGCAATCCAGTCATAAACTTTCATGTCAAGGTATTTTCAAGATTAAGTCAATTAATGCGCATATTTCATCAAACTTTAGATTTTGCTGTGATCATTTACTTTCAAGACATTCAAGTAAGGTAAAGTGTCTGTCACCACAACCTGTGTTTTCTTCATGTACAAAATTATTACCAACTGACTCGTCCAGGATTTTCTGTTGGCTGGTGTGTATATTTGCCATTTTAGGGAATGCACTTTGTTTCATGGTACCATATGTGGTAAAGAAAACATCTACATGCAATTCCATCACGTTCCTTGCCCATTTCCAAATTACTAACATGATAATGGGAATTCAAAATGGCATTGTTGCAGTAGCTAATGAAGTATTCCATGGTGAATATATCTGGCATGAAAAAACATGGACAAACAGTGTGTCTTGCCAGAGCGCGGCTTTTCTGTCCCTTCTGTCCAGTGAGTTGTCAGTTCTAATCATGTGGTTTATTACATGGGATCACATCGTCATCCTTTGTTTCCCTTTAACCAGTACATTCAGTTGACGTTCAACAGCTGCAGCTTGTGTTGTAACTTTGTTTGTTGCAAGTGTGTTGGCAGTGGTTCCTTTTATTCCTGGACTGTCACAATGGGGCCTTGATGGTCAGTCTGGTCTGTGTCGTCTGGCGTTGTTTGATTGTTACAATTGCAATCAACAGTTCAGATGGTTCACAGTGACTGTGATATTTAACTTTATATTGTGCATGATAGTTGTTGCTGGAAATGTCATTGTTCACAGAAAAATACCAAAATACCAAGTCGGCATGGATTCTACCAAAAGATCAATTTTTTCTTCAGCAGACTTGATAATAAAATTAAATGTGACAGGCTCCATTTGCTGGCTATCATTTGGCCTGACCAGTGTGATGACTTTGTGTGGTGTTGCTATATCAGACAAGGTCCACTCGACTATGGTTGTGTACATGTTACCATTCAACTCTGCATTCAGCCCACTGCTGTACATGTGGACTGTTATAACACAGCGACGACAACAGGCACAAGAAGAGAAGGTGTTACACATACTGAAATCACGACTTTCTTTAACAGTGAAAACATTCACTTAATCATAGAATATGTAGCATTGCAAAGAGAATGTTATTACATTTCTGATGCCCAAAGCATACCGTATTTACGAAACATCTTCCATTTTTTATATGAACATTTGAGTTTGATGAATACAGCTAAAGAACAGAACAAGTGTGCAAGTATGCCCATGTGAGCACATCCGCATGTGCATGTGCATGTGTGTGTGTCTGTGTCTGTGTGTATGTCTGTGTATACGTATTTTTGTGCGCGCACATGTGTGTGTATGTGCGTGCGCGCGCGCGTGTGTGTGTGTCTTTGGTATGTGTGAAAATGTGTGGACAAACTGTTTGCCATATTGGCAGTACAGCAGAGTGTCGTTAATGGGAAAGGAGACATTGGCAAATAAGGTAGATGAACTTACAAAGCTGAAATTTCCATAACTCTAACACAGAGATGCAGTCAACAGTAACCTTGACCGTTTTTTCGATATGGCGGACATACAGCAATCAGTGATGAACATCCTACCTTGTACTTATCCAGTGTCCTTCCACAGAAACCTCAGTAGGTTTTTACCTCCATCTGCTGTATGTACAATCTTTAAGACAATATTGATGAAGTCTTTGGAAACATCTGTTCACAATTTCAGAGAGATGTGAAATTAATCTGGAACATATGGCCAACTTGCCATTTGTCTTCCAAGGGATGTTACTGACCGTCTTGTCATTAACACTCTTAAGAAACCCCAAGTTCCATCAAACAGCCAATGAATGGGGTCATTCACGAGTTCGCATTATATGTTTGACTGGAGAAGTCAACATTCTAACGAGAAGTCAAAGCTGGGTGGAATTACAGAGGCCAGTGGTACCGAACAGGGCACCACGAGAGACTTGTTCCACTGCTAGAGCTTTCCATAGAAGTCACATGGTGAACGAGACGTCTGACCATAGCTAGAGATCTATACAAATAACTTTATCATCTATTCATACCTGGCCTATTCCTTTAAAGACTTCAGCTAAAACTGCAAAACCATTTATGATGGCCAGTGAGTAATTTTTGTGATGTGTAGTTATTATTATTGTCGTTGTAATTATTATCACTATTATTAGTATTATTGTCATCGTCATTATTATTGTTATCATAATTGTATTATTATTGTTTTTGTTGTTATCGTTATTACTGATGTTATTATTATTAGCAGTAATATCATTGTTATCATTATTATTATCATTAGTAGTAGTAGTATCATTATCAAAGGGTAAGAATGTATCACGTTTGAAATCCTTTGAATCAAAAGCTAAGGAGGGACGTGTACTCATAAAAATTTCAGCATCACGTGTAGAATAGGAGGACCCCACAATGGGCGTGTCCTGTTCTCCTGTGTTGTGTGAATGGTGTTACTTACACATTCTTTTATGTCAAACGTGTGCCTGCAAATGCATACCACTACGGGATATGAAAGGTTGTGGGGATAGATGAGTTTGTTTTTCAAGACAACTTTATCATACAGTTGATGTCATGTTTAAAATCTTACCTCAAGAGAAATGGATGAGAGATTACACATGTTGAAGCTGTGTTGTCTTATTGGAAACTATCTGCAGATTGGAGAGTCAACAAGGAGGATGACATATTCTCCTAGTTTAATGGTGTAGCAATAGTAAACACAGTTACTCAGTGGTTCACATTGAAGGAAATTGCTGCTATTGCATGACTGACGTCCACAATTAGTAGAATGGATCAGCAGAAAATATCCACTGTGTGTAAGTTCTGAAACCTACTGAACAGCTTCTAAAGAAGATTTCTTTTTTACTAAGTTACAATATACGAAAATAAATAGTATTTTATACTGTGTCAGTCCCAATGTCTGACTCAGCTAAAAACCTTGGTGTCTGCCTTGACTCTACCCTCTCCATGAACAACTTTGTTTCTCAAACTGCCAGATCTTGCTACTATCACCTCCATCGTATAAGGCTAATCAGGAAGTATCTCTCTGTTGAAACAGCTGCAAAACTCGTTCTCTCCTTCATAATGTCTCGCATTGACTATTGCAATTCACTCCTGTCTGGTCTTTCTGCCTCCACCATCCACATCCTACAGCGCATTCAAAACAATTCTGCACGCCTTGTACTCAAAAAGAAAAAAGCTGACCACATTTCTCCTCTCCTGGCACAACTTCACTGGCTCCCTGTATCAAAGCGCGTACAGTACAAACTAGACACCATGTGCTACAAAAGCCTCAATAACGCAGCCCCCGATTACCTGTCAAGCCTACTTGAGATCTATGTTCCCTCACGTACCCTCCACTCTGCCTCTGATCCTCTGACTTTTCGCTTTCCACGCACTAAGCTCAATACCTACAGTCCACGAGCCTTCTCTGTTTCTGGTCCACTCTCCTGGAACAAACTTCCTCTCTCAGTCCGTCAGCAACCTACTTTTGTCTCCTTCAAGTCCGCTCTCAAAACTCACCTTTTCTCCTCTGCATGAAATCCTGACATCACTCATCCCCCTCTGTAGCCTGTCTCCGCTCGGAGTGTATATAATATGCTCTCTATAATTTTCCATCTTTTTCCCCATTTATAGCCATGTGTGAGTGTGTGTGTGCGTGTGTGTGCGCGCGTGCGTATGTGTATGTTCAGCGCTTAGATTTGATTTCTATCAAGATTTTGCGCTATATAAATATTGTAATTATTATTATTATTATTATTATTATAGTGTCTAATGGGCTGTATTGTAGTTTTCTTTTTTTCTCTACTAAGAGCAGATGCTAGAAATGTTGGCCATACTACGTCCTACAATCCTGTCACTAAGGACATCCAAGTCACACCTATGGCTGGGCCAGATTCAGGAGAGGATCCTGCAAGAATTGTCTAGTTAGGATCTCAGATTTTGTGAAGAAGGAACACTTTGAGAGGAAGATACCTCAAGTTATGACCAGACCAGATGCCTCTGATTGATGAATCTTTCAGGAATGTAGATGTTGACCTTATACATCCGATAGTACAGTTGTTTGTTCTGGGCATGATCGCATCGTCACAGTATACATGTAGACTACACAAGGTATGACCACATTTCCTCTTTGTGTCATTAATTCAGCCATGGTGACAGAATTCTAGTTGCCAAAGTGGGCATGTCTTGGCATTACAGCTGGGGGTCAACATATATCTGCTGCTACTAATCAACATTATATTAAAACAAAAGAACACAGAGAATGATGGAAACATTCATATGGGGAGTAAAACGGCCAGTCTTTAATGTTGCAGACTGGATAGTGAATGTTGAATCCATGCCTCTATCAGAGGAACCACCCAGCCCATGTAAATGAATGAAAAACATGAAGAGTTCAATCAGGGGTAAATGTTTAATAGTATGACAATAATATGATTTCAGTTTACTTACCTCGCGTACGAAATTACACATCTAAGCTATGCCTCTTATGGTCGCATCAAAAAAGACATAGTGACCAAGCATTAGGCCAATTCATTTATGAAATTACAAATTACAAGAGAGAAGATGAAGAACAAGAAGAAGAAGAGAAGAAGAAGAAGGAGAGAGAGAGAGAGAGAGAGAGAGAGAGAGAGAGAGAGAGACAGACAGACAGACAGACAGACAGACAGACAGACAGACAGAGACAGAGAGAGAGAGAGAGGGAGAGAGAGGGGAAGAGAGAGAGAAATTTAGACTTCAGACTTCAGAAAATACATTCACAAAATCCATAAGTCCCTGATTCAGTAGTCTTCCAAAAGTGTTGCAAACCTATAAGTGTTATGTTATAAAACAAGATTAACAAGTAACAACAAAGTGCAAACTACATATTAGGAGATTGCAATTTCCCGTATTTTAAATGCTTTATGCAGAAACAAACAACATCATTAACAGAATCTAAATGAATTCTTCTTAACGGTAAAACTGGCTAAACATATTTGGATTTATATATTACTTCGTACTCTTCTAAGCTTTAATCGAAGATAATCAAAAGCTGGATTACAGAGCACAAATTGTATCTCGTCTTGTTTTGCTACTTGCATAATAAACATACTACATCAAAGCCTTTACTTTGTATCTCAACTGATGAACCTTCAAGTTGAGACACCAAAGTCATAATTATGGTCTTGTTCCTTTCAAATTAACATCTACAGAAAGGCTTCTGTAAGGTTAAACATTATGAGAGTTTAAGAAAAAAACACGATAGAAATGTCTCCTATTCGTCTGTAGATGATTATTTCATTTCTTCCATATGCAAAGTTACTAACGTTTAGAAAGTACAAATGAATTGAACGATTCTCAGCTCTTCCAGACTCTAGCATCATTATCATGTGCCCTGCCAAATGGCGGTTGCGATCATTGCCCTCCATACGAAACTGTTCCTTATCGCTGCAAGTACATTTCCCACCCTCTCTGTCCTTAGCCACTCTACAAGTCTGTCAAATATTTTCTCTCTGGGTCTACCCAGTGATCTCTTTTCCTCCAGCTTTCCTGTTGTGACTAGGTGCTCTAATTTCTCTTGCCTCATAAAATGCCCTATAAATGTTACATGTCTTTTCCTACTCTTCTTTATCAATGATCTCCTTGTGTCTGCCTCCTTCAAGACTGTCTTGTTTGTTTTCCTTTCTGCCCATGGAACTGTCAACATTCTTCTTAGAAACCTCATTTCAGTTGCATCAATCTTGTTCTGACTTTGTGTGTTGACTGTCCACGTCTCACAACCGTACAACAGTATCGGTTCTATGTAGCACCCAAGAATTCCTGATGTTAATTGATAAGCATTTGTTGGTAAGAATACTTTTCATCTTCTTGAATGCTCTTTTGGCTTGGCTGAATCTGCTGGCTAATTTTGATATGCATCTGTCATCTAGTGAGACGACTGTTCTCAGATATCTTAACATGTCAACCTGTCACAATGTTGTGCCATTTGCTGTTATTTTGCATGAGAGGATTTCATGTTTTTTTGTTGTTTTTTTTGCTGATCACCAGGTCCTCAGGCTTCTTGTTATTTAGTTCCAGCTTTTTACTTTTGCATTTTATTTTTCTTACATTCGCCCGATTTTGTAGTTCTTTTTTATTTTCTACAGTTAGCACGGTGTCATCTGCGTGACGAAGATTGTTTATTGTGTTTCCTCCAAATTTATCTCAGGGTATTCTTCTACGTTCCTTATGATGGTTTCGCTGTAAAGTTAAAGCAGATTTGGTGACAGAACACATACATCCCTATCTAACTCCCCTTTTGATATTTTGTAAAGAACTGCTATCTTTTTCTATTCTCATTGCTGATGTTTGTTCCCAATGCATATTTCTTATTATTCTTAGATGTTTTCCATCAACTTTGAGACTTTCTAGTTGGTTGATCAAATCATCATCTAAACATCGCCAGACTAATATTCACCTAGGCATATGCACTCACTTGTTACGGAGAGAGAGAGAAAGAGAGAGAAAGAGAGACAGACAGACAGACAGACAGACAGACAGACGGACAGAGACAGACAGAGAGAGATAGAGACAGACAGACAGAGACAGAGAGAGACCAAAAGAGAGACAGATAGACAGAGAGAGAGAGAGAGGGGGGGGGGGAGAATGTGTGCACGTGCTCGCGTGTGTCGACGATTATGCATTGCTTCTGTGCGTACCACTCTCACTGAGTTTTTGTGGTGCATGATGTGTGGAGAATCCAAATGAATTTGGAGTACAGCGCTATCCAAGAATGATGTTTCATTTTCATTGCTCCTTGATTTAATGTCTTTTCACTCTAAGTGATATTAGACGGGTAAAAATGGCATGTGGGATGACATTTTTTTTTGGGGGGAGGGGGGAGGGGAACAGAGTAAGAGACGGAAAAAAAATTAAAAGGAAGTGGCAAGGTCTTAAGGAAAAGGATATGGATGAACAGAGAAATGAAACTAGAACAACGCTAACATCAAATGTAAAAGAAAAATCGTCATAAAAAATAAAACAAAACAAAACAAAATAATAATAATTAAAATAATAACCTTAAAGTAACGCATTAACAGGACTATGAACCAACGATTCTGAAATTTTAACTAACAGAACTTGATCTGATATTACTTCTTTAAAATGCGTTTCAAGATAGTTTCCTTGTGTAAACATCTTTGGTAAAAAATAACGAAGCTTTCTGCAGTAAAACAAACAGTGACAATGTGAATTGTTCACCGCAAATACATAAAACGTTTTTACAATATTTTGTTTTCAGTTGAATACGAAAATATGTGGTAACAATTAATCTCAAATGATATAACGAAGAATACAGATATTTTGAACTGAAAGTTTGACTCTTTTTTTGAGACACAAATTTGTCATTTAAATATTCATGAAATCGAATCCATGATGCTAATTCTAGCGAGTTGTAAGTTTCTTTTACCGAGGTGTTAACATGTAATTCTATGGAATTTTCAGAATGGAATGCACCAGATTTAGCTGCTCTGTCAACTACGTTGTTGCTGTGAAGACCAACGTGAGAAGGCACCCAGCATAAACTGATTTCCGAGCTATTTATCTTTAAACAGTGTATTAGATTATTTGCCTCAATTATTAAATCAGGTCTTGTGTCTGTATCAAAAGACTGTAAGGCATATAATACAGATTTTGAATCAACAAAGAGAACTACTTTGAAAGACACAGGCCGAAGGCTCATTAAACAATGCAACGCTTGAACAATAGCGACCAATTCTGCTCCAGCGCTCTGATTTGCTAAGACTGACCCATCGGTAAAAATGTGGAGGTGGGTACGGTACTTTTCATCGATGTGTTCACAAGCTGTGGATAGAGTTATGTTGACATTGTTATCTTTTTTAACGTCTGCATAATGGAGATCAAATGTGGCCTTTAGCATTTCCCATGTAGGGATAGGCGTTAACGTTGGTTTCTCGGCTATTTCATCCACAGTTATTCGGGACTGTTTGATCAGGTCAGATATGTAAGTTGCGGTTGTAATTTGTGATGAAATGTTTTTTGCTCGTTTTGAAAAGTCAATATCAGACCTGAATCCAGCAGCTTTGCTTGTTATCAGAGTAGAAGCATGGGTTGGTACACCTAGTTCAATTTTAAGACTTTTGTAGTCCAAGCTCTGAATCATTTTAGTAAATATTTAGGTGCATTGAAAACCGCGTAGGATAATTTAGACCTGACCAACGCTGTTGACAGATGAATCAGTATATTAGTATCCATTCCCCAAGGTAATTTGCTTATTATCTTTAGAAAATTTAAGGTTTTTCGCGCATTTGTTAAAATATAATCAAAATGGACACTCCAGCTTAATTTCGACGTGATGTAAACTCCCAGAAATGTTTCGACCTGTTTGTAATTTAACACTTTACCAAGCAATTTGAAAGTAGGCAAGTTATTTGAGTTACCACCAGGATCAAACAGCATCATGTTAGTTTTTTTTCTGCCGACAATGACAGACCATTTTCTAACATATAGTTTCCAAGGTTATCAAGATCAATTTGATACAATTTATTTTCATTTTAATTATCCGTGTGTGCGTTCTAAGTCAATTAAACAAGCACGCACGCACTGGGTAAACACGCACGCACGCACAAAAAGCCAAACACACACATACACACACACACACACATACACACGCTCACATACACATACACACACAAACATACACACACGAATACCCACACAAATACATACATACAGACAGACAAACAGACAAACACACACACACACACACACACACACACACACACGCGCGCGCGCACATAAGTACACATGTAAACAAACAAATGCACAAACGCACCCACACAAACAACCACACACAAACATATACACACGAAAACACAACACACACACGTACACACACACACACACACACACACACACACACACACATACACACACATACACACACACACACACACACACACACACACACACAAACACACACATACACACACACTAACACACACACACTAACACATACACTAACACACACACACACACACTAACACACACACACTAACACACACACACTAACACACACACACACACACACACACACACGCACGCACACACATGCACACAAACTCACACATACACGCATGTACGCACACACACAAACACACATATTAAAATACACACACATACACACACACACACACACACACACACACACACACACACACACACAAACACAACACCACACACACACATACACACACACGCGCATACACTCACGCACGCACACACTCACGCAGACACACACACACACACACACACACACACACACACACACACACACACACACACACACACACACACACACACACAAACGCGTGCGCGCGCGAGCACGCACGCTGGACAAGTATCAAACCAAAAATAATATATAACTGAATATGCTTTGAAATTGATAAAATCATTGCCTGTTTAAGAACTGGTGAGTTCTGTCTGGATATGTAATGTGCTGTATTGAGGACTGTAACATACATTTATACAGTCGTTGACTGTGTGAAGACCATAGTAGTGGAGCATCATGGATCATTAAGCATTTCTATGAGAAATGTGATCAGGAGGTTTGAATTAACTTACTTCATCATACACAGACTGCAAGAACATTAATCTACTTTTTTTCCAGGCAACTTGTAATGATCAAACGACGGTAATCACAAGGACAATAAGTCATGATAAAATGTAATGAATGGCACATTGTTACGTCAACCCTGAAAAAACAAATGTCTCTGTATGCTAACTGAGGGCTGTGTTGAGAACAGTGAAGAATGTCAACGCCAGCAGTCAGACACAGAAAGTCTCCATAACGTTGGTCTGCATCCCAGACAACCATCAGTCTGAACCATCCAGATCACCAAGCAACATGACTGGCTTGGTGTCATCAGTACCAGCACCACACATGGCAGCACTCGACTCATGTCCTTTTTTCTACAAAAAGGTTTTGATCACTTTGCTTTTTGATGATGACACTGTCAGGGTCTGGACATTTCGAAATGAAAGTTTACATGGTGTCAGCGTCAGAGAGGATGACCATTGTGGTTATGGTTCAGTGAAGGTATGGACGGGATCTAATCCACACCACAGAACGTCATTTCATCACGTGGAGGACAGCCTGAAAGACACCATCTACAGGATTCTTTAATGTTTACCTAATAGAGTATGAATGAAACATTCAGTCTTTCTTTGTCTTGATTTTCATTTTTTTGACTTTTCATTTCCTCTCTTCCTCTTTTGTGGTAATCATTCATTCACTCTTCTCTTCCCTTAATTTATTTATTTATTTGTTCATTCATTTTTTTTTTTTTTTTTGCTTTCCGCTCCATGTGGGTGGGTTGGTTCTTTTATTGAAGCCATGAACTCAAGATTTGATATCCTGAATTCAGTGCCATCTTCTGGGCATTAAAACTGACCTGTTCAGTGCCCATACATTATTCATGTTTCCATCATTCTGGTGGTGTCAACATAGAGTTTTATAGGTCCCTCTGCCCCCTCCTCCCATACATTATTTATGTTTCCATCATTCTGGTGGTGTCAACATAGAGTTTCATAGGTCCCTCTGCCCCCCTCCTCCCATACATTATTCATGTTTCCATCATCCTGGTGGTGTCAACACAGAGTTTCATAGGTCCCTCTGCCCCCCTCCTCCAATACATTATTTATGTTTCCATCATCCTGGTGGTGTCAACATAGAGTTTCATAGGTCCTTCTGCCCCCTTCCTCCCATACATTATTTATGTTTCCATCATCCTGGTGGTGTCAAGATAGAGTTTCATAGGTCCCTCTGCCCCCTTCCTCCTATACATTATTCATGTTTCCATCATTTTGGTGGTGTCAACATAGAGTTTCATAGGTCTCTCTGCCCCACTCCTCCAACTGTCCCTCCATCTCAACAATTTGCCAACACACAGGATTTGGGCGCAGGCTTGGAGTGTCAGCCAGATAATTTGATGGCAGATGTGAGAGGAGCGCATAAGGAATTATCCAAAAATGATGAATCCATCTTGAACAAACCGCAAACTGCAACTCCTGTCAGATCCTTCCATCTCTCACAGCTTGACATGGGTTTCTCAATGACCGCTGACTTTGATATCTTAAAAGACTGTGTTCATTTATGTTGTATCTGTGGCGCGCAGTCTGGAATTTGTTTCTTTATTCACCATTTTCTTTGGTTTCTTGATGCGTTTGCTTGTTTACCAATTCATTTTAAATGCATTGTTCAAGGTGACTTAAAACCAAAGAACGAATCACCAGTATATCTGTTACGTGTAAGGACAGCAGACTCAACTGGTTATATCACACTAAAAGGTAATGTCGCTGTAAGAAACATCCCTGATGTGAAGACAAGGTTATCTGTCCCCATTGGACATGTTGTCATGATCAGTGTAAAGCATTTTTATCTTATAGTATTTGACTTGTATGTTCAAGACGCTTACCTTCCTGAATCAAAACATTCGCAATCATTTCACTGCTCTTTTTACGTAGTTGACACGTACAATATTGTGAAATTAGAAGTAACATATTCTAAAGATAACTTTATTGTTTGCAACAACCCATAAAATTTTCAGTTTTTCTATTCGTTTCACTCTGAAAATATGTCACCACATATGTTACCTGGTGGTCTTTTCAATTGTTCAGTGGATTATTATTCCAGCTTTCAGCACTACCTGGACTGTAACCTGAAAACAGAGTGTAATGATGGACAGGATGAAACAGAACACTGTCCCTTTAGCAGTCCTGACTGTCAGGGTGGATTGCCATTTTGCAATCGTTGTTACAGGTATGTCAGCAATGAAGTTCTACATCAATTTGACAGTTCAGGAACACCTGCTGACAAGAGAGCCAGCCGTTACTGTCGTACAATGGGGGGCACACTGGGTGTACCTAAAAGTGGCCATGAATGGATGGCATCAGTGAAAAATGTGACCAAAGTAGATGGCATTTTTTATGAAAGCGTTTTGGTTGGTATGTACATTGGTGATAGAACTTTACCTAACATGTACAGAAACAACGTTGTTCACAAGGACAAAACTGTAGTTTTTCATTCTATTGTACGAACATCGGTTATGCAAGCAAAAGTCAAAATATATGTGAGATTATCTAAAAGGTATTCCATGCATGACTGTCACAATGCAAATTTTCTAAAATATGGCGCAGTTTGTGAATTCAGTCAGAATAAAATGAAAGAGAATCATCATCATTCAAAAATTATCTCACTGCCCAGTATACAGTTGCGTTGTTGCACACACGACAACCATCTGTGATGACCTGTCCTGATGGTCATGTTACGCATGACTTTCTGTTATGTGGTTCACACATGTTTAATGTATGTGGTAAGGGACACACGTTCCCTTGCAGGTTTGCCACAAATTCGTCAAACAGGCATGACATACGTGAATCAGAAGATGGACAAATAGCTTTATTTACGTGTGATGATGACGTCACCACACTGTCATACACGCTGATATGTGACTTCAGATCTGATTGTCAGGATGAAGGTGATGAGACATTCTGTAAACATCCTCCTTGTGTCAACATGTTTACCTGCACTAACGGTCAGTGTGTTTCCTATGACAACCTGTGTGACTGGTTGTTTCATTGTCCAGATGGATCAGATGAAAAAAAAATGTGATAAACGTATTATAGATAAAAACGACGATTCAAATTTTCCATCTCCTGCTCTTATCAATTTTGATGGTATCAGGATTTTCACATCAACCCCAATGAAGTCCAACGATTCCTGTCCTGACACCCACTATCGTTGTCCAGGTAAGTTTAATGACTGTCTACCTGTGTACACACGGTGCAATGGAATGTACGACTGTGTTGACCATGAGGACGAAGTGGGATGTGAGAACATGGCGTGTCCAGGATTCTTCAGATGCAGAGCTTCGAAAGTCTGTGTACATGGCGACCACTTGTGTGATAGCTGGCCCCACTGTCCAATGCATGATGATGAAATGTTATGTGACATGACCTGCCCAATAGAGTGTCTGTGTCAAGGTCACTCTTTTCTGTGTTTTCAGCCTTTCTCTGCATCACTTGTCCCTGATCTCCGCTCCTTGGATGCCACAGGTTCAGGACTGAATCTGTCTGCTGTTGAAAACAATGCCTACCTTATTCATCTGGTTCTTGTTCACTGTTCCTTGACCCATCTTTTTCACACCAGACTGTTCAATTTAAGGCTTCTTGATCTCAGTGGCAATAAATTACAGCATGTAGACATGGTTCACTTTGTTAATTTACAAAATCTACAAACATTGTGTCTGTCTAACAATCCCCTCACCTCACTTTACAATGACAACTCATCTTATATCACGCAAACAGCACTAACAGAGATAGACTTGTCTTACACTACACTGACAGTGTTTGACACTAAAGTCTTGTCGAAATTCTTACGCTTGAAGAAGCTTAATTTGTCTTTCACCACCATTCATACTATTGGCCCTAGTGGTTTCAAGTTGACACCACATTTAGCTGAATTGTACATGGATGGTAGTCCTGTAAATTTATTCCCCCCTGACGTGTTTAAAGATCTGTTCTATCTACATGTCATATCAACATTAAACTATAAATTCTGCTGTAAAGAAATGCTTCCAGAGAAATTTGATGCAGCGTTTTGCTATTCTCCCTTAAACGAAATTTCATCGTGTGAAGATTTACTAGAATCAGGAATGTACCGAGGGTTTCTTTGGCTGATCAGCTGTCTGTCAGTGACTGGTAACGTCTTCTGTTTTTTCATACGTTTTTGTACAAGGAAGACAACCTCTTCAAGTGGGTTTAGTGTGTTTGTCACCAACCTTACCATGGCAGATTTTCTGATGGGTGTCTACATTGCTATCATTGGAGTGGCTGATGAAGTGTTCCGTGGTAGATATCTTCATCATGATGATACATGGAAGAACAGTGTGACTTGCAAGTTGGCTGGCTTTCTGTCATTGTTGTCCAGTGAAGTGTCAGCTCTGATCATCTGGATTATCACACTCGATCGTTTTATTGTTCTTCACTTTCCATTCAGCTCCTTGCGATTTGAGAAAACATCAGCAGTAGTGACTTGTCTACTGATTTGGATGGTTGGTTGGTTTCTTGCCGCAACGCCTTTACTTCCATTAACATCACACTGGGAGTTTTACAGCCAGACAAGTATCTGTATTCCACTGCCAGTTACAAGACAAGATTTCAAAGGAAGAGTTTACGCTTTCGGTATATTCATCGTCCTTAATTTTGTTCTGTTTCTGCTGATCTCTGCAGGCCAAGCTTTCATTTACTGGTCAGTACAAAAGAATGCCATGACAACAAACACGACCAAAGTGTCACATGACATGACCATAGCTCGGCGGTTGATTAGTGTTGCTGTGACGGATTTCATGTGTTGGTTTCCTGTTGGACTGTGTGGAATGTTAGCACTGGCTGATATTCCTATCCCTGGAGATGTGAATGTGGCATTAGCTGTCTTTGTATTGCCCTTAAACTCTGCACTTAATCCCTTCATGTATACGTTCAACACACTGGCGGAAAAGAGGAGAAAATCTAAAGAAGCTAAACTATTAGAATGGCTTCAATCTCATACTGACATGATTGACTGTTAACAGGTGACGTAACAGACTGACTGGCTCATACACTACAGTAAAACAACACAGTAGTTTGTGTGTACGTGTGTGTGTGTGTGTGTGTGTGTGTGTGTGTGTGTGTGTGTGTGTGTGTGTGTGTGTGTGTGTGTGTGTGTGTGTGTGTGTGTGTGTGTGTTCGTTCGTTATTTCTGTTACCGTATATTATACGTGCTTTAAGACAAGTGTGTGTGCGTTTGTGTGTTTGTCTGTGCGTGTGTGTGTGTGTGTGTTTGTGTTTGTGTTTGTGTTTGTGTTTGTGTTTGTGTGTGTGTGTGTGTGTGTGTGTGTGTGTGTGTGTGTGTGTGAAACAACATAGTGTGTGTCTGTGTGTTTGTGTGTCTATGTGTCTGTGTCGAAGCATGCGTGCGCGCGTCGGTGCGTGTGTGTGTGTGTTTGTCTTTGTCTCTTTTCTCTCTCCACAAATCTCTCTCACTGTCTCTCTCTCTGTCTCTCTCTCTGTCTCAGTTTCTCCCTCCTTTTCTCTCTGTCTGTCTGTCTCTCTCTCTCCTTATCTCTCTGTCTCTCTTTGTCTTTCTCTGTCTGTCTGTCTGTCTGTCTCTCTTTTCTTCTCTCTCTCTCTCCTTCTCTGTCACTCTATCTCTCTGTCTCCCTCTCTCCTTCTCTCTCTCTCTCTCTTCTTTCTTTCTGTGTGTGTGTGTGTGTGCGTGCGTGTATGTGTGTGTGTGTGTGTGTGTGTGTGTGTGTGTGTGTGTGTGTTTGTGTGTGTGTGTGTGTGTGTGTGTGTGTGTGTGTGTGTGTGTGTGTGTGTGTGTGCCTACGTGCTTACGTGCGCGTGTGTGTATGTCTCTCTCTCTCTCTTTGTCGGTCCGTCTGTCTGTCTGACTGTGTGCCTGTCTCTGCCTGTTTGTCTGTCTGTGTGTGTGTCTCTCTCTCTGTGTCTTTCTGCGTGTGTTTGTTGTGTGTGTGTGTGTGTGTGTGTGTGTGTGTGTGTGTGTGTGTGTGTGTGTGTGTGTGTGTTTGAGGTTGTGTGCTTGTGCGTGCGTGTAAGTGTGTGTGTGTGTGTGGGGGGGGGGGGGGTGGTTGGGTGTGTCTGTGTGTGTGTGTGTCTGTACGTGAGCAAGAAACTTTGGTCTACCCACCACCTTTCTTTACTTAGTAGGTTAATTGTTGCGCAGATATAAGGAACACATATCCTGATTTATTTGTCCATCTCTCAGGACAGAAAATTAAGGTGATGTGCATGATGTTCTCTTTTATCCAGTATTTAAGGCATTTAATGTAAGGGAAATTACTAAATTATAATGTTTAGTTTGTCTCATGTCCTTAGCTGTTGATGTTATTGTTTACCTGACAGGTTTCTGCTGAGCAGTTATTTACAATTTCGTCAGCAGCTTACATCAGTTTGTTACAATTCAAAAATGCTCACCCATGGTGTCAGTCAAGGTGGTGTCACTAATTTCCTGTTTTTCGTAAATAAACCAATATTAGAAGAATCAACACAGGGAGACATTGTACAGAAATTACATATATTATATTGATTTATATATAAACTCATGAAAACAGTACTACTGCCCAAATGGCAGGATGACAAAACTAAAACGATCATACACGTCAACGCCCATTTGCATAATTAAGTAAACATGGTAGCTGCTGTCCACGAAGTCAAACATATGTATGTTTCTGTTACTTCTTGCAGATGATGTAAGTTACTTAAGAAAGAAGGATATTAGCAGCCATAGTAAGGAGGACTGTTGATATAGTTATAATGCCTGCCTGCAGTTACAGTTTATAGATATTTCATACATACCTATTTCTCAACAAGGCTGATATCTGCTGCAGCATGTCATGATCTTGTAAGTAAAGCCAGAAATAGTCTTACGTGTAGTACAGAAAACGTCAACATTAAACTGATGCTCTACTGCTGTATATCTGAAGCTGTTTGAGGCATATTCAGTTTATTGTTCATTGTGGTGCTGAGTTGCAGAGTGTGAGTAATGCAGCCCACTACTTTGACAGGTGAACCCATATAATTGATGATTCAAATGGATGGGTCTGTTCAAAACCGCAAAGTTTTGTTTTTATACTTGCCTGGAAAATAACTAAATGTACAAACTTACGTCTGTCCATTCATTTATCACCTGTAACTTTCAGAGCTTATGTTTCTTGCAGTCACAAATCAATCACAGATATATGGAGATAGTGTATCTAGCTATCATCCATCTATTTACTAGTAAGAAATTAGAAAATCGAAACGTATAAATCTGAAGAAAATAGTACCTACAATTTGGGGGTTTTCTTTTAAGAATTTAAATGGAAAGTTACCAGAACTGTGTCGTCCTTGTGGATCAAACATCTGTGCGTCAGGACAGGTTCACAACAAAGATTGAAATATGACAACATACCTATAGTTTTCAGTGTTGTTATATGGTCAGCGTAAACATTTCTTTGTAAAACGTTTTTATCAAAACATGCAAACAGACCTGATAGACACATCTTTACTGTTGATCACCAGAATACGTTGACATACCAGTGGTAGAAACAGACCTCTACATTTGACCACAAAACACGTTGACCTATCAATGGTAGATACAGACCTCTACTGTTAACCACAAAACACGTTGACCTACCAATGGTAGATACAGACCTCTACTGTTGACCACAAAACACGTTGACCTATCAGTGGTAGATACAGACCTCTACTGTTGACCACAAAACACGTTGACCTATCAATGGCAGATACAGCCCTCTACTGTTGACCACAAAACACGTTGACCTATCAATGGTAGATACAGTCCTCTTCTGTTGATCACAAAACGCGTTGGCATACCAATGGTAGATACAGTCTTCTTCTGTTGACCACAACACACGTTGACCTATCAATGGTAGATACAGTCTTCTTCTGTTGACCACAAAACACGTTGACCTATCAATGGTGGATACAGTCTTCTTCTGTTGACCACAAAACACGTTGACATATCAATGGTAGATACAGTATTCTACTGTTGACCACAAGACACGTTGATTGTCTTTGCCATCTTTCGATGCTTAAGAATGATAGTTGTTTTATACTGACATCAACAGCGTCATTTTTCAGCGTTGACTGATGACAATATTTTTAGTTATACATTGACACATAGATATTGCACAGTGATACACAACGGATGTGTGTAATTTGACGTTATGGTTGTACACTGAACACAGAGTTCGTTGCAGAATGACACACAGCTGTTGGACACTGACACACACGGGTATTACACTGATACAGAATATTGTACACTGGCACACAATGGTTGTACACTGACACACAAAGGATATTCATTGACACACAAAGGCTGTACACTAATACAGAATGGTTGCACACTGAAACAGTCTGGTTGCACACTAACACTGAATAATTATACAATGACACATAATGTTATACGCTGACACACAATGGTAGTAAGCTGACACACACTTTTGTGCAGTGACACATAGAGTTACACTGACACAATAGTTGTACACTGATGCAAATAAAGTACACTGTACATTGATATACAATGGCTGTATACTGTCTCACACTAGCACAGTATGACAGCACACTGACAAACAATAGTTGTATGCTGACACATATAATCATAGTATAGCCACACAATGGCAGACAGTGGCATATGATATCCTGAAAATACCGTCAAACTGGTATAAAATTAAAACATCTTCCACTTCTTCCTCAACGCCGTGATGATTCATTTGAGTACTGCAATAAAAAAAAACAAACAACGTTTGCTGCATTCCTCCAGCTCTCTTGGTTGTGTGCCAAAGCCTGGGTCTCTGTGAATGGTTTCTTTTATCCATTTGTTGTCAGTCATTTGTTCTTCCCGTCTTCCTATCCGTCCCCCTCCCTCAAAGGTTCCCCATCAAACTGATTTAGCAAGTTTATTGAATCTTGCCACATGGCCATACCATCGTTGTTTTCTTCTCTTGACTGAAGTCAGCAGTGCTTCTTATGTTTCATTGTACTGTTTTAGTCATTTTGTTTATTTTTTTACGCATTTTTATTGATGACATGATCAGTGTATCTGACGTTTAGTGTCTTGTGATAACATCTCATGTTCTACACAGCTCAGTCACAAGTAACAAATCTGGATGGGGCTTCACTGTCAAACAAAATGGAAACCCATACATGAAGAAAACGCTATATATGATATCACAACTTCCAACCTAGCAATGGAAACTGAGGCAGTCAAACATGCACTACAGTGGTTAACTTCATTGGATGATGAAATGAAAGAAAGTCAAGCCTTCATCCTGACTGACTCGATGAAACTACTTCAAATGGAGCAAAATGAAGTACGGATCCCAGAATGGCACACAGCAATAAACAGTATCGACTTACAAACATTCACGTGGATCTACTGCTCCGGGCACGCTGGTGTTAAGGGAAATGAATGGGCCGATAAACTTGCAGGCAATGCCACTACAACAAACATTCTCCATCTGGGAAAGTCTGAGGTCCTTAGACGCGTTAATTCGTACCTTCGCGAACAAAATGTGATTCATCATAACATCGAACGTCTTATCCAAAAAAGGAATAGATAGAGGAAGTGGCCAGAAATCCACTATGAAAGAAAAAAAAGAAGAGCTGTTATCTCAATAATAACACTGCGCAGACTATTGCAGGGTGGAATGGAAAATGTTTGGGTTTTTCCTGAAACAGAGATAAAGGAAAAGTGAAGAAAGGCAAAAGACAATTGGAGAATGGGAAAGTTTGTTAACCATTTGTGTGTGTGTTTGTGGTTTGTTTATTGATTGTTGTCTATATGTCTGTAAGTTTGTCAAGATACGTGTCTATCTTTTGCTGTTTTATCATCTGCTGCATCGACTGGATGGTGTACATACTAACACTTGTAATATGTGTGTTTCCTCTTTGCTGTTGTTGTTGTTGTTGCTGCTGCTGCTGCTGCTGCTGTTGTTGTTGTTGTCAGCCATCGAGCTGCATGGATACGGGTGTACATGCATGAATATGTGTGTGTGTGTGTGTTTGTGTGTGTGTGTGTGTGTGTGTTTGTGTGTGTGTGTGTGTGTGTGTGTGTGTGTGTGTGTGTGCATTTATTTATTGTCATTTTTTATTTCACAGATTTTACTTGTTTATCTTCAGTTATCTATTTGTGTTTTTTTTTTATTTACATGTCTATTTATTTATTTATTTGTTTGTTTACTTTCTTACTTACTTTTTACCTACTTACATATAAACTTACTTACTTACCGATTTGCATACTTACTTAGTTACTTACTTACTTACTTACCTATTTGCATACTTACTTAGTTACTTACTTACTTACTTACCTATTTGCATACTTACTTAGTTACTTACTTACTTACTTACTTACTTACTGATTTGCATACTTACTTAGTTACTTACTTACTTACTTACCGATGTGCATACTTACTTAATTACTTACTTAGTTACTTACTTACTTACCTATTTGCATACTTACTTAGTTACTTACTTACTTACTTACTTACCGATTTGCACACTTACTTAGTTACTTACTTACTTACCTATTTGCATACTTACTTACTTACTTACCTATTTGTATACTTTCTTAGTTACTTACTTACTTACCTATTTGCATACTTACTTACTTACTTACTTACCTATCTATTTCCTCTTTTCTTTCCTCGGAAGTGAATGACAGACTGGAGGAGCTATAATTAAACCTGGACCCTCTCTGCCAGCTTTCTGCATTGTCAATCATGAAAGCAAAGCAAAAACTTAACCTGCAGTAAGCTGGTAGATAGGGTGAGGTAGTCAAAGGGTTAATTTTTTTGCAGTTGATGGACAATGTACGGGAGTCAGAGGGTTGATAGGCAGCTTAGGCTTTGTGCATTGACTGGGGGGGGGGGGGGGGGTCTGTCACGTGAGACGAGTTTATACTGAGTAGCTTGTTGTGTTGTGATTCAGACATTTAATTAGGCGTGTGCCATGATCACCATACACGTGGCAACTGTGACGTTGGTGCATATGGATTTCTTTCTGAGCGTGGAGACGTCGTCTTGAAAAACTGAAACAACCAAGATTGTCATTACTACCAGTGTTACTATATCCATTATTACTGTGTTATTTTCTGTCACGACATGTGTCTGTGTCACAATGGTAGTGGTTCTAGTCCCACCTTCTATGGTTCCTATGTGTACCTGCTTTCTACACCACATGTGCCTGTGTCACAATGGTAGTGGTTCTAGTCCCACCTTCTATGGTACACTATAGCCCCGTCAGGCATCCTCAATCCTAGATGAAACTCTGTAGCATCATGATTATCATCGTTATCGTCATTATCTTCATAGCATTGTAAACTAGTCCCAGGTTCTGTGGCCATTATAGTAGCGTAGAAAATGGGACAGATAGAAAAAGTGAGCACACACGGAATTACCCAAGCGCCACAATCTTTTAAACAAAACAAAGACAGAAGAAAAGACATAAAGTAGCGGTCAGTTCTGAGCCTGGAACTGGAAGGTAGCAAGGGGACTAATGTTCAACCCAGCATCAAAAAGGAAGGAGTCGATATCAAATCCTGACCGGCTTTTGATGATGAATTGTTGGCCACTTTGGTCCTCACCTGGTAGTGAGTACAACAACAATTGGTAGTGGTGGGGACCTGTGCCAGCCAGGGAGTTGAGTGGTACGTGGTGCAAAGAGAAAATGAGCATGGGTTCAAATTCTGAATTTAACCCTCTCTCTTCTTGCAACGTATTTACCAGCTTCCTGGATCTGCTGCTGGAAGAAAAAGGATTAAATTTCCTCTGTTTGTCTTGTCTGTCTGTTTGTCTGTCTGTCTGTGCATGTTTGTCTGTCAGTCTGTCTATCTGTCTCTCTCTCTGTCTCTTTCTCTCTCTCACTCTTTCTCTCTCTGTCTCTCTCTGTCTCTGTCTCTGTCTCTGTTTCTCTCTCCCTCAGTCTCTCTCTGTCTCTGTCTGACCAGAAGTGTATGGCAAAATAACAAGCTCACCACAGTCACCAAGACTACAGTGTACTGAGCCTGCGCACTGAGTATACTTCTCTACAACAGTTAGAGCTGGACATCCTATACACACCAAGAGCATCATCTCAGTAGATTCCACCTGTGGTGCTTGTGCCAGACACTGAACATTTCTTGGAAAGACCATGTGCCAAACAGGGACGTCCTTGACCAGACCAGCATGCCAAGCATGTATGTCCTCCTCACACAACGATGACTGCACTGGCTTAGCCATCAGTGTCCACCACATGCAGGATAGCCACATCCCAAGGGATATACTGTATACAGAGCTCGCCGGCTTGGCCATCAGTGTTCACCACATGCAGGATAGCCACATCCCAAGGGATATACCTTATACAGAGCTCGCTGACTTGGTCATCAGTGTCCGCCACATGCAGGATAGCCACATCCCAAGGGATATACTGTATACAGAGCTCGCTACAGGGTCCCAGCCCACAAGCGCCCACTGCTGCTACAAAGGGACATCTGTTAACGCCTTCTTGGTATACTCAGCCCTATCGATATGGAAGCAGGTATTTTCCATCCCACACATCCGGACAAACAACTCCTCCCAAGGAGCATCTAGTACAGGCAACCGAGTCTGTTATATGTATCTCATCACTGGCACTGGTGGTCATTCAGCGTGTGTACCATGAATTTTTAATACATTCCACTTTATATATCATATACATTCCTTCTGTTTCAGAAATATCACAAACTTGTTCATATGGAATGTTAATTTCTTTAGCGCACTAATGTGCTAAATAGGACTGTCCACCGAAATGATGAAATGGCTTTGAATAATTTGTTGGTTGTACAAAAAGTGTATCCCCGTTTGTTGTAAAAGCATACGAAACCAAAGTAAGTCGCGATTTTGAGGCTAAACTGTACCAAGGAATTTTCAATAAATGCATTTCTAACTTAATCGTGACCTTTTAATTTTCATTGTGTACGCATTTATAACCTTCCGAAGCAATATGTTGAGACGTTAAGCTTTAGGGGGTTAACAGACGTCTGTAAACGTGACCTGAAGTCTGCTGATATCAGTGTAGACAACTGGGAATAGACAGCTACATATCGCTGTGTCTGGCCAGAATGATTAGAACATTTACTATGGGCAGTGAACAGGCAAGTGTTTGATGTTGTAGGCTGCATTGAACTCAATGTGTCAGATATGGGATACATGGCTCTATCAACACAGCCAGCCAGTCTGCTTGAAAATATCAAACCTCTGGTCTGTCTGATGGTTGACCCCATGACCCCTGAGTTATCAGTATGGCGCTTTGAAACATACACATACACACGCACATACACACATATACACACGTGCATACACACGCACATACACACATACACACACGTTTACACACACACACATGTGCATACACACAAATACAAACATGCATACAGATGCACAGAGACAGGAAAAGAAAGGGGGTGAGAAAAAGACAGAGACAGAGAGAGAGAGAGAGACAGAGACACAGAGACAGAGACACTTAAACAGACAGAGAGACAGACAGGAAGGGGACAGACAGACAAACATATATACATACAGATATACAGACAGACGCAGGGAGAGAAAGACGACGGTGGAAAGGGGAAGATATAGCATTTCAAACTGTAACCATATAACATGTCTCTAGCTACAGTACAGAAGAAGCAAGCAGGGAGGCTGAGTCATACTGATCTATATCAGGTCCCTGGTGGTAACCATGACAACAACAGTCTGCAATACTCGCACAGTTCCTGACTTCTTTTTTTGTACACACGATATTACTGACATGGGTATTGACATCTTGTGTTAAAGTCTGTATTTATTTAGTACACTCAGTTTGAGTCATGACGCTGTGTTTGGATTCTTATGTCGAATATCAATATTCTGAATATCCATATTGTTTCAGATAATGCAAACATTGTCAAACGAAAAATGCTTCAGTTAACGTTCTTAGGTTGTTGTTTTTTTTAATAAAATACGAACATCATTTCAGGTCATGTGAAGACAGTTTCAGTCAACTGGACTGTCAGTAACATAATACACATCCCAGTTTCAGTCAACTTGACTGTCAGTAACATAATACACATCCCTTCCATCCCCCCTTTCCTGTTCAAGACCTTGCCAGCACATAGGGTTCATGCAGGCTCAATGAGTTGCCAGATAACTGCTGGCAGATTTGGGTTGAGCGCATATGGAATTGTCTGAGTGCAATGACTTAATCTTGAAGTAACTCTATCCTCCAGACTCCAGACATGTTTGTGTAGAGTCTGCTGTCCTGAGAACTGTCTGCCGTTATTTGGACACCTCCCACACAACACAGCACCTGACCTTCCTTAGACAATGTCACCGCACAGGTCCTTCATGTTTATATTTCCATGTTAACATGTTTTCCTTGAGTTGTGGGGATAACAATGATAGATGATATACACAAGTGTGTATGAGATAAAACAAAATAAACAAATAAATAAACAAGCACGGAAATAGATAAATGAATATATAAATAATAATATATAAATCAATCAATCAAATATATATGAATAAATATACAAATAAATGTATGAATGAATTAATAAATAATCAAGCAGATTAATGAATAAATAAATAAACAAATGACTAAATAAGTAAATAAATGAATAAATTAATAAATAACAAACAAATAAAGAAGTAGACCAAAAAATAAATAATAAATAAATAAATAATAATAAATAAATTAAATAAATAAATAAATAATAATAAAATAAAATAAAATACACAACCCGATCTCTGAACTGTCATTTCGAACAATTTGAAACATAAAAACTACTATGAATTTTACTCTAGTAGAATCATGATAGCCTTCGTGTGGAAGTGAGATAACCGCGTTTGAGAATATTTTAGACGAGGCAATGATAGATGTGTAAGTTGGTCTATGTGCTAATATAGATACTATTAGATGATAACATTTAGGACCATTTCACGTTGTTTTGCCCAATACAGAAAAGAGGGATATAAATGAAAATCTTAAGTTTTCTTCTATCACCATACGAACATTCATGACATTTTTTTTTAATGAAAACTTAAATGCACAGCAAAATAAAACTATTCTCTTTCATAGAAGCGCCATCTTCTTCCAAGCGTTTTCGACCTATACTTATATGTTATTGCTTGGTTGTAATAACATGATATTACTGTCAAATGCAACCACAATAATCAAAATTAGGCCAATTTAAAAAAAACAGCATCCAAACAAATAGAGACACACACAGATACACTCATTATTTCTTGTTGAACACGTTCTACTGATGTCAACACCCAAAGGAAGATTATTTTCAGTTTATGAGACCAGAGTATTTGGAAATTCAGACAAGTGCAAATACAAATATTTCATTCCTGTAATCAAACGGTATTATCAACATTTACTTTTTTCCAACTCAGCGTTCCCACCTGACAGGAAAGTTTTCACCGCAAATATTGAGTTCTCCACTCAACAGTCTGTGGGCCAAGGAACACTCTCAGAGTGACAATTAAATTCAAACCTAACGAAAAACTGTTCAGTTCCTCTCCTGAACTAGTGAGAACCAAGGTCGCACACAGTGATTAGAAAAATCAGGACACAGAAACCACAACTTCAAAATAACCTAAACAAATTTCATTACAATGTGTCACAATGATGATGGGTATTCCTTCCCACTGCAATTTCTATTGGCTTGATTCATATACTAAAAGATAATTATATTGTTTGTTTGTAGCTATTACATCAGATTAGATGTCCTACGAAAATTAAATACAGCTGATTTCCTCCTCTTTTTTAAATATATCTTTCATATAGACTAAGAATACGAACATTATCCACTGTCAACAATCAACTTTGCTTGAGTGACTCATGAAGAAAGCCAAGTCCATAGTGAGGTAATGACAGGAGAGATGGGACAAACAAAAACGAAGCAGAATAACTCTTTACCATCCATGTTCCCCTCTCTCACTGTCACAGTCAAGTACCGTGTGATAACTGTCTGTCTAGAGTTGATCTGCTGCTTAGTAACTTGTGGTTCTCTATTTTTAACTTTATTAATTAGAAACACAGATTGTTTCATATCAACTTCAAGGGATGAATGTGCGCGTGGTGTGTGTGTGTGTGTGTGTGTGTGTGTGTGTGGTGTGTGTGTGTGTGTTGTGTGTGTGTGTGTGTGGTGTTTGTGGGTGCGTTGGTTTGTGTGTGTGTACGTTCTTGTGGTGGTGTTGTGTGTGTTAGTTGTGTGCGTCCATGGTGGGTGTTCGTGTGCGTTTATGTGTGTGTGCTTGCGCACGCGCGCGCACGCGTGTGTGTGTGTGTCAGAAAGAGAGAGAGAGAGAGAGATACAGAGACAGAGACAGTGACAGACAGACAGACAGACAGATAGACAGATAGACAGACAGACAGGCAGACAGACAGACAGACAGACAGGCAGACAGGCAGACAGACAGACAGTCAGACAGACAGACAGACAGAGACAAAGAAGGGTGGGGGAATTAGTTCAATGCTAAAGAAAACGCGTTTTAAACTGAATTCCCACTATGATAGAAGTTTCTGTGTCCTGAAACATAACACCATAACTGTGCCTTGTGGTCAAATATTATCACACCATAACTGTACTTTGTGGACAGATACTATCACACCCTAACTGTACTTTGTGATCAGATATTATCACACCATAACAGTACTTTGCGGTCAGATACTATCACATCCTAACTGTACTTTGTGGTCAGATACTATCACACCCTAACTGTACTTTGTGGTCAGATATTATCACACCATAACGGTACTTTGTGGTCAGATACGATCACACCATAACTGTACTTTGTGGTCAGATACTATCACATCCTAACTTACTTTGTGGTCAGATATTATCACACCATAACGGTACTTTGTGGTCAGATACTATCACAAACTAACTGTGCTTTGTGATAAGAAATTATCACACCCTAACTGCACTTTTTGGTCAGATACTATAATTAATAATAATATTACAATATTTATATAGCGCAAAATCTTGATAAAATCAAATCTAAGCGCTGAAGCACACACACACGCACGCACGCACACACACGCACGCACGCACGCACACACACGCACCCACGCACACACACACACACACACGGCTATAAATGGGGAGAAAGAATAAAAACAATGGAAAAATTATAGAGAGCATATTATATACAATTATATATATATTGCAATGTGATTCCCCTCCGAGCGGAGACAGGCTGCAGAGGGGATTGAGTGAGGTCAGGATTTTATCAGAGGAGAAAAGGTGAGTTTTGAGAGCGGACTTGAAGGAGACAAAAGTAGGTTGCTGACGGACTGAGAGAGGAAGTTTGTTCCAGGAGAGCGGACCAGAAACAGAGAAGGCTCGTGAACCATAGGTATTGAGCTTAGTGCGTGGAAAGCGAAAAGTCAGGAGGATCGGAGGCAGAGCGGAGGGTATGTGAGGGAACATAGATCTCAAGTAGGCTTGACAGGTAATCGGGGGCTGCGTTATTGAGGCTTTTGTAGCACATGGTGTCTAGTTTGTACTGTATGCGCTTTGATACAGGGAGCCAGTGCAGTTGTGCCACTAGAGGAGATATGTGGTCAGCTTTTTTCTTTTTGAGTACAAGGCGTGCAGCATTGTTTTGAATGCGCTGTAGGATGTGAGTGGTGGAGGCAGGAAGACCAGACAGGAGTGAATTGCAATAGTCAATGCTAGACATTATGAAGGAGAGAACGAGTTTTGCAGTTGTTTCCACAGAGAGATACTTCCTGATCAGGCTTATACGATGGAGGTGATAGTAGCAAGATCTGGCAGTTTGAGAAACAAAGTTGTTCATGGAGAGGGTAGAGTCAATGCAGACACCAAGGTTTTTAGCTGAATCAGAAATTGGGACTATACTATCACACGTCTCCAACAGCCTCTGACAACTAAGTCCAGCTCCTAGCCTGCTCGTGTGGCTTAGATATAAGCCTGGCGGGACTGCTACTACTGATAGGAGAAGGGGTGAAGGCGGGTTACTGGCGCCTGAAAACCAGTGCTTTCGGTAGATGGGGTTCATCAGTCTGGGAAGACAGCTCGTCTAAGAGAAGGAAAACTCTGATTTCAAACCTCCGCTGCCTTACGGCCATACCCACTCATTAGGAAAGGCTTTGGGAGTCACCCCTGAGGAAAAATCCGAAGCCGGAGTCCCCAAGGCAGTCCCAGGCTGTATACAGCAACGTTCTGGCAACTCCTGCGACGGCACTGGAACCATGTGTATTGGCGCTTGCCTTTCCAATGGACCATTCCAGCGACGTGGAGAAGGGGGGGTCTGCTGCATGGGTAACAGCTTGCCCTCCACACTTACTTACCAGCCTTGCGCTCTGGAAGGTCACTCCAGCTTCGCTTTGCAGCGTCGACAAAACACGGGAAGTAGCAGTCTACCGGTTTTAAGTCTGCATACTCAATTGGCATAGAGTCAGACGCCAGGGGCTGCTTCCGACGGTGGGAGAGGTCATCGCATCTCACTGGGCAGCTACCACCTGCCTTAAGCTGGGCAGCCCCCAGCCAGTAAGGTGCTGCCCCGCCACGGTCCGTTAGCCTCACTGGGTGCATGGGGTTTAGGGTGAAAACCGACAAGCGGATCGACAACTGCACCAGGCAACAGAAAAATGAAAACTCCCGCCCTGAAATTGGGCACGTGGAACGTGAGGACAATGACACCAGGCTTTTCTGACGACCTGCAGGAAGTAAATGATGCTCGCAAGACAGCCGTCATCGACAGAGAACTGAGTAGATTGCAGATGGACATCGTCGCCCTTCAAGAAACCAGGCTCCCAGAAACAGGATCTGTGAGGGAGAGAGACTTCACCCTGTTGAGGCAGGGCAAACCATCAGACGAGGTCAGAGAACACGGCGTGGGATTCGCAGTTAAAAACAGATTATTGGGATCCATAACCCCACCAGCATAAGGAACAGAGCGAATCCTGTCTCTCCGACTCCAAACATCCTCAGGACCAGTCAGTCTAATCAGTGCCTACGCACCAACTTTGGCATCCACAGCAGAAGCAAAAGACAAGTTTTATGATGACCTCAGTGCTGCTATAAGGAGAATTCCTGACAGAGAACTACTGTTTATCGCCGGCGATTTCAACGCCAAAGTGGGTGTCAATCACAACTCCTGGCCCACCTGCTTGGGTCAGTTCGGCACTGGGAAAATGAACGAGAATGGCCAGCGCCTGCTAGAGCTCTGTTGTCATCATGGGTTGTGCGTCAGTAACACCTTCTTCAACACGAAGCCTCAGCATCGAGTCTTCTGGAGACACCCGCGATCCAAACACCGGCACCAGCTCGACCTGATCGTCACCAGACATGTCAACCTTTCCAGCATCAAGATCACTCGCAGCTACCAGAGCGCCGATTGTGACACTGACCACTCTTTGGTGTGCAGCAATGTGAAGCTCTGCGCGAAGAGACTGCACCTACGAGAAAAGAGGGCCGACCTCGCATCGACACCAGCAAAACACGCGATCAAAGAAAAAAGGAGGAGTTTGCGCGTGTGTTGGGAGTATTCTCTCCCTGGCCACCCACTGCAAATGCCCAAGACCGATGGGAACACTTCAGAGATGCTGTCTACAATGCCACCATGTCTACATTTGGCAAAAAGACCAGCAAGTCAGCTGATTGGTTCGAAGCCCACTCAGAAGAAATGACACCAGTCATCGAGGCCAAGAGAAACGCCTTGACAGCATACAAAACCAATCCCAGTGAGCAGAACCTGCAGGTTCTCCGTGCTGCTCGCAGCAAAGTCCAGCAGTGTGCCAGACAATGCGCCAATGACTATTGGCTTCAGCTCTGCTCCCAGATTCAGACTGCGGCTGACACAGGCAACATCAAGGCGATGTATGACGGCATCAAGCAGGCATTGGGCCCAACGCAAAAGAAAACTGCCCCTTTGAAATCAGCTACAGGGGAGGTGATTCAAAACAGAGAACAACAGATGGAGCGCTGGGTAGAACACTACACTGAGCTATATGCAAGGGAAAATGTAGTCACAGAAGACGCCCTGAATGCCATAGAGTGCCTACCAGAGCTGGAAGAGCTTGACAGAGAACCAACCATAGATGAGCTCAGCGAAGCCCTGGACTCTCTTGCCTCTGGCAAGGCACGTGGGAAAGACGGTATTCCTGCCGAAGTACTGAAGTGCTGCAAAGAGACACTCATCACCGAGTTGCATGAAATCCTCTGCCTCTGTTGGAGTGAAGGCGAAGTACCACAAGACATGAGGGATGCTAGCGTCGTCACACTGTACAAAAACAAAGGTGACAGAAGCGATTGCAATAATTATCGCGGCATATCCCTCCTCAGTATCGTTGGGAAAGTCTTTGCAAGAGTAGTACTGAAGAGGCTCCAGGTACTCGTAGAGCAAGTCTACCCTGAACCGCAGTGCGGGTTCCGTGCCAACAGATCCACTATAGACATGATCTTCTCCCTCAAACAACTTCAGGAGAAATGCAGGGAGCAAAGGCAGCCACTCTTCGTTGCCTTCATAGACCTCACAAAGGCCTTCGATCTGGTCAATAGGGATGGCCTCTTCAAAATCCTTCCAAGATTGGATGTCCACCCAAACTTCTCAGCATCATCAGATCCTTCCACGAAGACATGAAAGGCACTGTCGTCTTTGACGGCTCAACATCAGCTGCCTTCAACATACGGAGCGGAGTGAAACAGGGTTGTGTCCTGGCTCCCACCCTGTTTGGAATCTTTTTTGCTGTGATGCTGAAACACGCATTCGGTCCTGCAGTTGAAAGTATCTACCTCCGAACCAGGACAGACGGTAAGCTCTTCAACCTCTCCAGACTAAGAGCCAAGACTAAAGTCCAGCTGAGGTGCCTGCGTGACTTCATCTTTGCAGACGACGCAGCAGTAACCGCCCACTCAGCTGAGGACCTACACCAGCTCATGACTCGCTTCAGCGATGCCTGCCAAGACTTCGGGCTTACCATAAGCTTGAAGAAAACACAGGTCATGGGACAGGATGTTGACTCTCCCCCAGCCATCAGCCATCAATGACCATGAACTGGATGTCGTTCGTGACTTTGTTTATATGGGCTCAACAATCTCAGACACCCTCTCACTTGACACAGAGCTCAACAGGCGCATCGGCAAGGCAGCTACCACCATGACCAGACTGACAAAGAAAGCATGGAACAACAGGAAACTGACTGAGCACACAAAAATCCAGATCTACAGAGCCTGCGTCATGAGCACCCTCCTGTATGGCAGCGAGTCCTGGACTTTGCGTGCCCGACAAGAGCAAAAGCTCAATGCTTTTCACATGCGTAGCCTCCGACGCATTCTAAACATCACCTGGCAGGACAAGGTCCCAAACAACACTGTCCTGGAAAGAGCTGTATGCACCAGCATGTACACGCTGCTGAAACAGAGACGTATGCGCTGGCTTGGCCATGCCGTGCGCATGATCAACTGACGGATCACTAAAGACCTCCTCTATAATCTACGGAGAACTGGTGAAGGGAAAACGTCCCACAGGCAGACCACAGCTGCGATTCAAAGACGTGTGCAAGAGGGACCTAAAAGCCTTGAACATCGACAAGGACAACAGGGAAGCAACAGCCCTCGAACGGTCAGCCTGGAGACAGACTGTGCAGAAACGTCTCTCCAAGTTCGAAGAGACACTCGCTCAGCAGCACGAGGAAAAGATAACGAGAAGAAAGGCTGCTGCCCAGGCAGATAGACCAGCGTCAGACTTCATCTGTGCCCTCTGCCATAGGGACTGTCATTCCCGCGTCGGACTGGCCAGCCACACCCGACGCTGCACCAGAATAAACACCCAGAACGCAACTCCATAGTCTTCCGAGACTGAAGGAGGCCTATGTATGTACTATCACACCATAACGGTACTTTGCGGTCAGATACTATCACACCCTAACTGTGCTTTGGGGTCAGATATTATCACGCAATACAGTACTTTGTGATAAGATACTATCACACCATAACGGCACTTTGTGATAAGATACTATCACACCATAACGGCACTTTGTGATAAGATACATCACACCATAACGGTACTTTGTGATAAGATACTATCACACCATAACGGCACTTTGTGGTCAGATACTATCACACCATAACGGTACTTTGTGGTCAGATACTATCACACCATAACGGTACTTTGTGATAAGATACTATCACACCATAACGGCACTTTGTGGTCAGATACTATCACAGCATAACGGTACTTTGTGGTCAGATACTATCACACCATAACGGTATTTTGTGATAAGATACTATCACACCATAACGGTACTTTTGATAAGATACTATCACACCATAACGGTACTTTGTGATAAGATACTATCACTGGGGTGCAATCAAGAAAACACTGCTTCGCCTGCACAGAGCTTTAATTCGCTCTAAACTGGACTATGGCTGCGCACTGTATGGCTCTGAAAGACCATCCTACCTTAAACTATTGGATCTCATTCACCATCGAAGGCTGGGACCCTGTCTTGGTACAGTCAGAACACCTCTAGTCTACAGTTTATAAGCAGAGGTAGGAGAACCTCCCTGTCCAATTGTAAACTGAAATCAACCTAAGATTTTTATTTAAAAGTGCTTTCTGAACCGTAAAAACCCAGCCTACGACTGTGTCTTGAACCCCAAGTTTCAAACCGAATTTGGAAAATATCCGAGGGATCTGTATCCGTTCTCATATGCAAAAGGCATATATAAATTTAGCAGTTGTTTCAGACTTCTCCAAATTCCCAGACAGCCCACCATGGACCTTGAAAACGTCTTGAACGTTGAAAAGGTCTGTTGTCATCTTGCTTTCTTCCACAAAGACAGTACCAGTTCACTGGCGTACAGGTCGTTCTATGCAGAACTGTGTCAGAAATTTCCGTCATTCCATAGACAGACAACAACTTTTCCAAATCCGCCCTGACCCAATAGAAATTCTTCCATCTGCTTTAGGGAACTGTACGAAAGATATAGTGTTATGTAGGTTACACATGGGTCACACATCCTATACTCATTCTTACCTTTTGAAAAGTGTAGAAGCACCGTTGTGTATACCATGTGATGAACCTTTGAACATCAGACACCTTCTTATTGAATGCTTGGACTTGCATGATGTGAGACATAAGCGCTACATGGCAGACTCCATGAAGAACCTCTTCGGAGATGTCCATCCAGATGCAATTTTCCAGATTTTACGAGAGATAAATAGATTTAATCTGGTAATATTTTACGTATGAGTGTGTTTTTCTTTATGTGCAGTTTTGACTCGGAAGGTTAATTAATGGAGAGCTTGGTTTTTAACTGTTGTTCTTTTTACTTAAACTTGGGTGTCGTTTTTAACGTGATGTTAGCCCTGATACGGCTCTAGTAGTCGGTCGGGCTATAAGCAATATGAACGTGAACCTTATTGTACAACCACAGATCAAATTCACATCCCTCCCTAAGCAAATCCTTTCTTTCCTGCGCATTGTGACTCCATGGTCTTAAACTTTTACCTCCAAGCTAGCTACAACATAGGGGACAATGAGACAGTTACTGCGTGTTGTGTGTGTGTGTGTGTGTGTGTGTGTGTGTGTGTGTGTGTGTGTGTGTGTGTGTGTGTGTGTGGTTGTGTGTGTGTGTGTGTGGGTGTGTGTGTGTGTTGTGTGTTGTTTTGTGTGGTTGTGTGTGTTGTTTTTGTGCTGCGTTTCATTGCATTGCGTCGCGTGTGTAATGTTGTGTTTCGTTGCGATGCGTTGTGTTGTGTTGTCTTATGTTGCGTTGTGTTGCTTTGTGTTGTGTTGTATTGTGTCATGTCGTGTCGTGTCTGTGTGAAATATACAAGCCTCGTCACATGTCTTTATGTCACAGACAAGGCCTCACTGTGCATCACTCAGACACAGCAAATGGACATAGCAACACTTCTCAGTGATCATTTGAAAATCACATATGATGCTGATTGAAATTCAGAAAAAAACGTCAAACATGATATACTAGTTTCAGTCAACGAATCTTTTAAGAAGTGTGAGTATTAAATCTGAGCAAATATTAATCCACATATCAGCTAAAAGTGTGAAGTAAAAGGTCCTAAAAGTTCTATCACGGTGACATCTTAACAATTCTCAATATACTCACTCTTATTAAATGTCTCCTTAATGACAAATCCTTAGAGGGTTTGTGTATGTACACGGCACAGGAAGGAATTGTTCAGAAACGTAGATCTGAATGACTAAACATCATTTTCATGTTCACAGCTATATAAACAGAGTACTCAGTTGCCGTACGGTGGACAACGCTGCTATGGCTTTACCATAAATTACTGACCTGTGATGGTAGTCAGTGAAGTGGGTAGTGGTTGTTGATATGGTGGTGGTGGGAGTGACAGTATTTTTGTTTTGCTGTGATTTATTTCAAATATGGATGGTAGAAATGTTAAATCTGAAAACAAACAGAAGTAATAAAGTTTTATTTTCATTAAAATTCGTCAATGTTTATGATCTTAGAAATCACGAGTTCTCTTAGATAGAGGACAATAAATCATTTGAAAAGAGCAGGATGTTGTGTTACTTGATCTTTGTGAGAGCTATATCTGTCGAACGAAAACAGCTCTTGTACAGTTGGTAATGAGATCAAGCAGTGTGTTCAGAATGTTTGTTTCTTTGTTGCATTGATCGATTTTTGACTGATACTGTTTACGAGAAAGAGACAAAAGAACTTCACTGCACTTCATTCAGTAATCTGACTTTGTGAGTTACACGATGATCTTCTTTAGCATTGACTAAAACAGGAGCAAATAACTACTGACGGTAGCTACACTCTGTTGTTTTAGTGAAACTCAGTGTCTGAATCCAAGTGACAGCCAGTCTTCACAGAATTATATCTCAGAGCACAAGGCTTTATGTGTTGTATATACTGAATACCTATGCCACAGATGTACCCTCTGTACAAAGGTATTTTTCAAGATTAAATAGAAGTAATGCTATGAATCAAACCAAGAAAGTAAAATTTTAAAAGCTGCACTAACATCAATTTACTTTGCAGGTCAAGGATGGATACGGCTGAATGGCCCATAGTGTCTGTATAATTATCCATGTGTAGATGTTATTGGTCTTTCAGCCATCCAGAATCAAGACCACGACCACACAGTACATGTATACTATGCTAGATGAAGGAAAGCCAGACGTTATTAAATTGCATTGAGCTACCAGTCAACATGGTGAAGTGGTCAGCATGATGTGAGATTGTGGGTTTGAACCATAATCACGGAAAAATGTTCTGCCCCTTGCAGCTTCTTAGCAGAGTTGAGCGTGTTTAAAGAATGTTGGGAATGCTGAGGTCAAGCAGCGTAGTCCCATCCACTTTACAGACACATTATTGATTTGCATTGCAAGTGTCTGTAAATCTCAAGCCTGGTTGATGCCAGAATGCGCTATGAAAGTAAGCATACAGTAAACCCTTCAGGTATGAGGGTTAGCTGTGAATAGGGGTATTACCCAAATAAGCAGTCACGGACCAAATGGTGGCAGTCCCAGAGGAGACATTGGTGTATGTAGGTAGTGTCCATACTCTGTTTGAAAGGTCTCAACATAACCCAATGACAGGTGTGTCTTGGCAAGCAGGGGCACCGATACATAACTCCAACCCTCAGCACACCACAGTGCTGGCAGTTGGGAATGGATGAATCCAGAAAACAGCTGCAGTATATTTCGAACTGGTTTTTATTTTCACGGTTGTGTGGAGATTTCTTCCTTAAATCAATGGACGTAACACTGAGAAATGTTCTACATTCTGCAGCCTTTCAGGCCATGCTCTAACTGTGACCTCTTTTGAGATTTTGGAGATGTGTTGAAGTGATTAAAGGAAAATACCAATAATTATGATAAAATGATAATCATCATCATCACATGTCCTGCCGCTTGGCGCTGGTGATCATGACTCTCCTCACGAAACTATCCCCTGTCACTGCAAGTCCATCTACCACCCTCTCTGTCCTCAGCCACCCTGCAAGTCTATCCAATATTTTCTCTCTGGGTCTACCTGGTGATTTCTTTCCCTCCAGCTTTTCTGTTCTGACCAGGTGCTCAAATTTCTCTTTCCTCACAGAATGTCCTGTAGATGTTGCTTGTCGTTTCCTAATCTTCTTTATTAGTGATATTTTTGAGTCTGCATCCTTTAAGACTGTCTCGTGGAACCCTCAACATTCTTCTTAGAAAACACATTTCAGTTGCCTCAATTTGTTCCGAATTTGCATGCTGACTGTCCACACCTCATGACCGTGCAACAGTATCGGTTCTATATAACATTCATGAACTCTCTACCTGATGGTCATTGATAGGCATTTGTTGGTAAGATCGTTTTTCATCTTCTTGAATGCTGTTCTGGCTGTTGGCCAGTTGTGCCATTTGCTGTTATTTTGCATGAGGGGATTTCTTGTGTTTTACTGATTACCATGACTTCAGTCATCTTGATTTTTAGCTTCAGCTCTTTATTTTAGCTTTCTATTTCTGCTATATTTACAAGGTTTTATAATCTTTTTCATTTTCTGCAATTTGCGCTGTGTAATATGCGTAATGAATACTGTTTATCATTCTTCGTCTAACCTTTTTCCCAGGGCATTCTTCTAGGTTTCTCAAGATGGTTTCGCTGGAAATTATAATAATACTGATAATTACAATAATGACGATAATGATGATGATGACATCATAATCATAATTCTAATAATAAGAATGATGATAATAACAATGAAAATAATTATGATACAGTAATAATAATAGTAATGATAATAACGATTCTATTGATATAGTGCAAACAGTCCATAAAAGAGAATGCCGCTGCATTTAAAACAATAGAGGAGGGAGGCCGAAATCAGTACTTCAGTGCAGTACATAGTCCACTGATAAATCCACTAAAACATGAAAATGAGGGGGGATAGTGACACCAGAACAATAAAATAGATGGGTCTGGGAAGAAAAAACAAACAAACAAACAAATAGATGAACCAAACCGAATCAAAAGAAGCAACCTTACATGACACGTTGCTAAAATGCTAAACACAGAATAACATCACGTTGCTGACGAATAGCGCATTTAAACATGAAACAGAGAGAGGTCGTCACAAGAACATTCCTAGTCAATAAATGCAGCATCAAAAATTTGGAATTGTGAAAAAATTAATACAATTTTTACATAATGGCTTTCTAATCAACGCTATGAAATCACGTCTCATTTTGATTGTGCACTTCCACATTCACAGATAAAGAAAAGTATGCATGGATGTAGAGCCAAGTGCAGCCTGAACTGCAGACAGAACAATTCATTTCGAAAAACAAACAAACAAAAACAAACCCACGCAAAAAAGACATAACATAACACATACACCTGTCCCTCCCAATCCCCAGAATTCAGGTGTCAAACAATCCATTTACAGGCAGACAGACAACATAGACAATCAGATCTGGTGTGTAGGTACATTTCTTTCGTTGCGGTCACAAATACATGTATCCAGAGCATGGAGAAGAAAATGCCAAACAGTGTGGAACCTAGAATACAGCCTTGCTTGATGCAGCTTTTGATGTGAAAAGGTTTAGCATGCTGTCCTCATACTGGATGGTTGCCTTCATATCGTTGTGGAATGATCAAATAGGCTGTGTAACTTTGGGGGCATCCCATTTTCAGAAGATTATTGAACAGTCCATCCCTGCTGACTAGGACAAAGACCTTGATGAGGTCAATGAAGCGATGTAGTGGGGGCTTTTGCTGTTCTCTGTATTCCTCCTGTAGTTGTTGAAGGTGAAAACCGTGTCCACTGATGAAGAAGAAGAAGAAGAAGTAGTAAAAAAAGAAGAAAAAGAAGAAAAAAAAGAAGCAGAAGAAGAAGAAGAAGAGGGTGAGAGAGAGAGAGACAGAGACAGAGACAGAGAGACAGAGACAGAAAGAGTCACAGAGAGACAGAGAAGAGAGAGAGAGAGAGAGAGAGAGAAGAGAGAGAGAGAGAGAGAGATGTGGATTACTTTTTCGCGCACTAGGCTTGCTATGTGCTGTGCTACTAAATGAACTACAGTTCTGACTTCGTGTTGATTTTCTAATTACGTGTGATTGTCAAGATCAACATGTAGCTTATGAAAATGTGAACCACTGCTTTTGATTATATAAACATAATTGTTATGTGCATGTATAACAGAAGAAAAGGTGTTTACCTGAGAAGTGAGAGAATTCACTTGAGTGATTGATGGGAAATGCTCCAGACACAGCCTATTCTGCTTTTCAGCTGGGTATGATACGCCCCCGTTACAAAAGTAGTCAGTAATCATGCTCCAGACACAGGCTACTAGACCAAGAGAGAATGAAAGAGCCCTCATTTGCCTTACCCATGGCTTCCATCTCTCCATTACAAGACAAAATATATCGTTAAAACATTTTATCGTTGAATAACTTTTTCGCACGTTCAGTTACCAATATAACCTCAAGGTAGATGTGCAGGTATACTCTGACAAGAAAAAAGTCATTGTTAAAAGTTAATGGCTGTTGAACAATATGTCACAATATTTCCCAGCACAAGGACAACACAAACAGGAACTGTCGACACACTCCGTTCATACTGCTCTGCTGCATTGTCAGTGTCCATGTACTCCATCAGTTATAAGATAGTCTGTTAGTTTTGTGATGTCACCAGTGTCAATGTCTTTGTAATTAATGAGTTGTACGAAAGTCTGTTAGTTTTGTGACGTCACCAGTGTCAATATCAATATACTATTACTTTTTTGATATCACCAGCGCCGATGTCCATGTACCTAATCATTTGTACGATAGTCAGTCTGTTAGTTTTTTTTATATCACTAACTCATACAGTGGACACTTGGTTGAAGAATCCACCTTTTGTGAACCAAAGAGATGTTTACATTGCTGTTTTCTTTTAGATGGCTTGTGGAGGATGCTGCATTCAGACGCTGAGATTGATTGACTGAATGATGTCCTGAACCCCTAGTACATGCAGTAAGCAGTCTGTGTGTATGCATATTGGTGAGGGAGATAGCAGGCTGTGTTTGCACATTAACTGGAGTGACTGAGATGTTGCTGTCAACGTTCCCTCAGACGCTCACACCGTGGTCGGTCCGGCACTCCTACTGGCAACCTAGGCTGGCCACTCAAAGCAGATAAGTACACCTTTATAAAACAGGACTCTAGACACCGTCAACAACACCAATACCAACTTACAGCCCAAGACGATCTGAACGACGACATAACAACGACCAAAACAAGCAGCTTCCATCTACATCAAGGTTGGCTAGAAACACCAAGGCAGTTAAACATAGAAAATATTTCTATGCTAATGACTCCCAGCTGTAGAACAGTACATCTTCTGAAAATCTTTCAACTCTTCTTTCCAAAGCCTCTGACTGTTACGTTTAGATCCAGAAATGGATGAAACAGAATAAGCAAAATTAAATGGAAATAAGACTGAAACAATGCTCACTGTCACAAAACACAAGCTTTCCACTATAAACGTTTGTTCTATCGAACTATGTGACAACGTGACTGAATCTGATTCAGTCAGGAACCTTGGCTTTGTTCTTGATCTTCAGTTTTGTCTGCAGACATCTATCACCCAAACCTGTCAACCTTGTTATTGTAAATGCGACATTCCAGTTTTATCCACTGTTATCGTTCATCTTTAACAGCATCTAAACATGTGACGTCTCTGATCTTGTCTCACATCAATTATTGTAACTCTCTGCTTTTCTGGCTTGCCTGTTTCATCTGTTGTATCCTCAAGCATATTTAGAATTCCGTGGCCCATCTTGCCCCATGTAAAAAGCATCATATCATGTCATTTCTTGCTTATTTTCTCCACTGATTGCTCGCTTCTCAAAGAAGTTCACATAAAATCAAAGCATTATGCTACAAGTGGATCAATGGTACCTAACCCATTTATCTTTATGATCAGCTCCAAATGTATACCTTTGCCTGACCTCTCCATTTTGCCTCTGATACTAGCCATTTATTCATTCCTCGATACAGATTACCACAGTTGGTCGCAGCTCTTTTTCTGTGTCTGGTGCATACAGCTAGGACTATCTTTCCCCATATGTTTGACAGACACATACTCTTGTTTCCTTCAATCTAGCTTGATGGCATTCCTTTTAGTCCAGCAGTGATTTTCCCCTTTACATACCCACTTTTTTCACCCCAGTTCCCTTTTGTCCTTCACTTCACAGTTTGCGTGTGTTTTGTGCCTGGAGTTTTGGTCATTGTTGGGTGACTGCTTTGGTGAGTGGTGAGATCATTGTATCTAGATATGCCACCTTATAAATGTCATTACTATCAAACACTTACTTTCTCCCTTTTCTCCTCTAAAGCAGCTGTCTACAGCTTAACTCTGTCAGAAAATCTTATCCATAACAGCCCAGCTATTCAACCAGTTCCTTAGTTCCTGTGGCTCCATTGTACTGGTAATGTCGGAGGTTATTTTACGATAATCTGAGCAGCACACTTGTACTGTAGAAAATGTTTCTAATTGTGCCTATTAATATCAAACAAAAGACAGGGTGATGTTTTGTTTACTTTGTAGACATCTCATGGCTATTGTACAAACATCAAGACCTTGTAGAATCTGGACCATAGATCAAAAGCCACTTGTGTCAGTATTTGGTTTAATGTTGTACATTGTTTTGGTCAAATCTTTGATCAACATACAACAAACAGATACTGACAATAATTACACCAAGAACTCAATCAGTCAGCTAAATATCAATGACATGTGTCCAGGGTTGGAATATTTTTATGACAAAACAAACGTTACAGTCCTACATAAAAATGTGTCAGACTGCCGGGATTCCTTGCTAAAGTTTCCACAATATCATGGAGTAGTTTATGGCATATGTGGTCATTCAACTATTTACTGTCGTTTACAGATGGAAGTGCCACCTGGTATGCTTGCACGTGTACATATCCAAAGATTAGCATATTGGTGTGAGTCCAGTCTGTGGCAAACACACATGTATGTTGTTTATGATTTCTTTGCAATTTACAGGGTTGCATGCAGCCTTCACTCACTTGAAGAAATTGTGTTTGACTTATATACAAACCAACTAATTTTTATTAGTCAACATTTCCCTGCAATTAAAATCAAGTTAGAGATAATCAGTATGTACAGCCTTATCGTGGCATATACTTCAGCACATTCTGGGTACGTAACATTGCCTGATATGGTAAGCAGACATCCACGCTCTGTTAATATGTATGGAGAATTGAAAGCCCCTCTTCAGTCAGTCATCATGGTTAGTTTTCAGACAATCTGTATCGTTATGATAGACGTCCTTGTTTAGAGCTGATTTACAGAGAAATGAACACAGACCACCAGAACATTTCATTTATGCACGATAAACATGACACACCAGCAATTGTCTTCCCAACATCGAGAATTCAGATTCATGTTTGTGTTGAAACAAGAAGTTATACTTATGGACAGAAAATGATGTTTTCTTTTCATTCTAAATATGATCAACCTGACAAATTACCCAGTGGTATGTTCAACTGTTCTGTAAATACCTACTCCAGTTTTCAGCACCACCTGGACTGTAACTTGAGAAGAGAATGTAATGATGGACAGGATGAAACAGAACACTGTCCTTTCAGCGGTCCTGGTTGTCAGGGTTTGGTAGCGTCACATAACAAATGTTTCCAGTATGCTGAAGCAAGTAAACAATTACGTCATCAGAACGTATTACGTACCTGTATGAAAATGGGAGGAAACGTAGTTTCAATAAAAACAAGAAAAGAACAAGATGACTTTCTGTATATCTTTAAAAAGAGATACTGGTTTCATGTTATTACAGGTAACCTTTCAGGTTGGGATTCTACACCTTTTATGTACAGCATGTTTCGTAAATGGTCAGATAACTCCTTGATTTACAACATAAATCACTTCAGGCTTGGAAACTCATACATGCCATCAAGGTTTCTACTCACTCTCTCCATTGAGAGCATGGCGCTAAAACATAGCGGGAAAGACACAACACATACCTCTCAATTGGTGTGTGAAACACCAATGCAATCACAAAGCATAACTCCTGTCCAAACAGCAGAGTTTCCTTCCTTACATCAACCTCAATCCACTTTGATAAAAACACAACAGAATTTGTTTGCTTGCATAGATGATCGATTGATACACTCATTTTTGTTGTGTGATTCAAGCAGTCATTGTAGAGAGACTACATATCCACAGTATTGTGTGTTCGTGTATATGACTGAAGGAACAATCCATTGGGTCTTCATAGACAAAGGACTCTATACACTATTTCCATGTTCACATGTGATGATGCTATTACAACACTGCCTTACACTCTGGTGTGTGACTTCAGACAGGACTGTCCAGATAACAGTGATGAGTCATTTTGTGAACATCCTGCATGTAACGGCTTTTTGTGTTCTAACGGTCAGTGTATGTGGCACACACAACGCTGTGATGATAAGTCAGACTGTCTGGACGATTCTGATGAAATCGGTTATCAATCCTACAAATATAACTATCCTTCACACACAGAGGCAGACAAAGAACAGCGACTTTCTATCAACATGGATGGTGCAGGTTACTTTACTCAAGAGATGATGAAATCTGAGGTGTCATGTAGAGACACTCATTATAGTTGTATAGAAGATTGGTTGTACTGTCTCCCTGTCTACACTCGATGTAATGGATATTCTGATTGTACTTATGGAGAGGATGAACAAGACTGTGACTCAATGACATGTCCTGGTTTCTACAGATGTCGACGTTCCAGAGTCTGTGTCCATGGTGATCATCTCTGTGATGGCTGGGGTCAGTGTCCACAGCGTGACGATGAATGGTTTTGTGACACGACCTGTCCTGAAGTCTGTTGGTGTCAAGGTCACTCTCTCTTATGTCCTCAACCTTTCACCGCTGCTATATTACCTGGCATACGTTACATAGATGCCAAAGACTCAGGAATGACACTGGCTAATTTCAGTGCTAACATATATCTCATTCGTCTTAGTCTGTCTCATTGTTCCTTACATGATATACCCAGTGTCAGGCTCGCAAACTTGCAGTTTATTGATCTGGCCAATAACCAGCTAATGCATGTCAACATGGCTGTGTTTTTATCACTGTTAAATTTAAAGATTCTAATTTTAGCAAGCAACCCTTTGATTCTATTGACAAGTATGCCATTTAATGTATACTATGCATTGAAGGCACTTGATCTATCAGGAACGCGTCTAAAAACTTTTGACAATAAATTGTTCATGTATTTACCTCAGGTAAAATTACTAAATTTGTCTTCTTCTGCCATTGCAAATGTAGGGCCTGAGGGGTTTGGAACAACACCACAACTAACAGAACTGGACATAACAGGCAATTCAGTCAAACACTTTCATCTCAAGGTGTTTTCAAGATTAAGTAAACTGATGAGCATAGTCTCATCAAACTTTAGATTTTGTTGTGATCATTTACTTCCAGAACAGTCAAGTAAAATAAAGTGTCTGTCACCACAACCTGTGTTTTCTTCATGTACAAAATTATTACCAACTGACTCGTCCAGGATTTTCTGTTGGCTGGTGTGTATATTTTCCATTTTAGGGAATGCACTTTGCTTCATGGTACCATATGTGATAAAGAAAACATCTACATGCAATTCCATAACGTTCCTTGCCCATTTCCAAATCACAAACATGATAATGGGAATTCAAAATGGCATTGTTGCAGTGGCTAATGAAGTATTTCACGGTGAATATATCTGGTACGAAAAGACATGGACAAACAGTGTGTCTTGCCAGAGTGCAACTTTTCTTTTCCTTTTGTCCAGTGAGTTGTCAGTTCTATTCATGTGGTTCATCACATTAGATCACGTCATCATCCTTTGTTTCCCTTTGACCAGAGGGAGATTCAGTCAACGTTTAATGGCTGCAGCTTGTGTTGTAACTGTGTTTGTTGCAAGTGTGTTGGCAGTGGTTCCTTTTATTCCTGGACTGTCACACTGGGGCCTTGATGGTCAGTCTGGTCTATGTCGTCTGGCGTTGTTTGATTGTTACAATTGCAATCAACAGTTCAGATGGTTTACGGTTACTGTGATATTTAACTTTATATTGTGCATGATAGTTGTTGCTGGAAATGTCATTGTTCACAGAAAAATACCAAAATACCAAGTCGGCATGGATTCTATCAAAAGATCAGTTTATTCTTCAGCACACCTGATAATAAAAGTGGCTGTGACAGGTTCCGTTTGCTGGTTATCATTTGGCCTGACCAGTGTAATGATTTTGTGTGGTATTGCTGTATCAGACATGGTCCACGTGACTATGGTTGTGTACATGCTACCATTCAATTCTGCATTCAGCCCACTGCTGTACATGTGGACTGTTATAACACAGCGACGACAACAGGCACAAGAAGAGAAAGTATTACACATGCTGAAATCACGACTTTCTTTACCAGTGAAAACATTCACTTGATCAAAGAATGTGTAGCATTGCAAAAAGAATGTGAACATATTTCTGGCCCCCAAAGCATACTGTGTTTATAACACATCTTCCATTTTTATTATGAACATTTCAGTTTGATGAATACAGCTAAAGAGCAGGTGTGCAAGTATGCCCATGTGAGCACATCCACATGTGCATGTGTGTGTGTGTATGTGTGTGTGTGTGTATGTGTTGCGTGTATGTGTGTTTGTGAGTATGTATACGTGTGTGTGTGTACGCACGCACTATGTGTGTGTGTATAAGCGTGCATGAATGTGGGCATATGCGTGTGTGTATGTGTGTGTGTGTGTGTGTGTGTTATGTGTGAATGTGTGTGTATGTGCGTGTTGTGTGTGTGTGTGTGTGTGTGTGTGTGTGTGTGTGTGTGTGTGTGTGTGTGTGTGTGTGTGTGTGTGTGTGTGTGTGTGTGTGGTATGTATGAAAGTGTGTGGACAAACTGTTTGCCACACTGGCAGTACAGCAGAACGTAAGGGTGTCGTTGGTTAGATAGGAGACTTACAAATAAAGTGAATGAACGTACAAGCTAAAATTTCCATACGTCTAACACAGAGATGCAGTGAACATTGACCTTGACCATGTTTGTCAATATTATCAGACATAGAGCAATCAGTGATGGACACCCTGCCTTCTATTTATCCAGTGTCCTTCCACAGAAACCTCAGTGGGTTTTTACCTCCATTGTTGTATGTATAATCTTTAAGACAATATTGATGAAGTCTTTGGAAACATCTGTTCACAATTTCAGAGAGATGTGAAATTAATCTGGATCATATGGCCAACTTGACATTTGTCTCCAAGGGACGTTACTGACCGTCTTGTCTTTAACACTCTTAAGAAACCCAAGTTCCATAAAACAGCCAATGAATGGTGTCACTGACGAGTTCACACTATAGGTTTAAGTGCAGAAGCCAACATTCTAACGAAATGTCAAAAGAGGATGGAATTACAGAGGCCAGTGGTACCGAACAACGACCACGAGAGACTTGTTCCAAATCTAAAGCCTTTCATAGAAGTCACATGGTGACCAAGACGTCTGACCACAGTCAAAGGCCTGCACAGGGAAGTTTACCTATTAGTTCACCTGTCCTATTCCTTGAAAGACGTCAGCTATAACTGCGCACGAGATATCCAGACCATCTTAGGCGAGACTGTGCTTGCATCTGGGCTTGAAAAAGTACATTCACCTTTGAGACTCTGATGTACCATTTGATGTTTAAGATACGTCGGAGGCAGCGCTGGTGAACTGATGTAGTAGCTTGACATGCCTAGGTAGACAGTCCAGGACTCGCATCCATATAGCAATGCAGTCAGGACTACTGCTCTGTATAGTGCACACTTCGCCTCAAGTTTCAAGCCCCTTTTGTTCCATACTCGCTTGTGCAGTCTGCCATAGGAAGAACTTGCCTTAGTTATGCGTTGGATACCTCCTGATCGAGACTGTTGGAAGAGGAGAGACTGCTACGAAGATAGGTGAAGGAGTCAACATTGTTAAGGACCTTGCCATCAGTCTTTACTTCATGCATGTTTACTGTTGATCCTTTCACAGGATTAAAACACAACTTCAGTCTTTTTGATGCTTATTAATGGTCCAAAGTGCTTAGTGGCTGCAGACAGAAAAGCTGAAAGTCTTTGAAGGTCATCCCCTGAGTGGGCAACGATAGCACAGTCATCAACACACAGGAGGTCACGAACAAGTGATTTAGTGACTTTTTCTTTGCCTTCAAGCGTTGAGTACTGGTGATACCTCCATCTGTCTTGTATGTAATTTGGATGCCTGCAGAGAGAAGCATCATGCTGAAAAGGAAGCTGAAGAGTGTTGGCGCAAGAACGCATCCTTGCTTGACCCCATTAGTGACGGGGAACTCAACATCTTCACTGTAATATTATGTCGACTGTCCCTCTATTCTGGCGAAAATTACATTGGGTTTCTGTACTGTCTCATCAAGAGATGGGTATTCAACCTGTTTAAGATGACATAGGAGAGGATCTTACCTGCATCCTCAAAAGAGAGATCCCATGATCGTTGTTACAGCTGACCTTGTCACCTCTGATTTTGTACAGGTGCACTATTCTGGCATCTTTCAGATCATGGGTAAACAACCATATTCCCAGCTACGTAAAAAGGAATTCAGTAAACTTCTGTATCAACAGCTGACCACCTGCTTTAAAAACTTTAGGCGGAATACCATCGGAGCCTGCTGATTTACCACATTGCAACTCTGCAATTGTCACTCATTCTCAGTGGATGGGTCCGTCAGGTCAATATGTTGGGGTCTTGCTGGGATCTCTTCAATGACACTGGGATCAATCCATGAAGGTCTGTTAAGGAGCTGCTTGACGTGTTTCTGACCATCTCTTATTTTTTGCCTCATTATCACAAGGAGCTCACCCTGCAGGTTCTGGATTGAGGATGCACTTCTCTGTGGTGGTCCATAGATCTCCCTCAAGCTGGAGTAGAAGAGCTTGGCATTTTCTGAAGTCAGCATAACCCTGGATCTCCTCTGCCTTCTTTTTCCACCATTCATCCTTCGTGGAGCACAACCACTTCTGAAACTGTTCCTCTGAATTGGCGGAACTTGCTTTGAGTCAGAATGTTTGTCTGCTAGCCAATTCTTGTGCGCAGCATGCTTCTCAGCAAGAAGACTTTGAATTTCAGATTCATTGTCATCAAACCAGTCCTGGTGATGTCTTTTGAGGACGTTTATTGTCTCTTAGGCGGCGGTGTCAACTTCATTTCTTGATCTGGCCTAGTTTTCTTTTGTCTCTCCTTTGGTGATGGCAACTGCTCTACATGCTTTGAGAGTTCATTCTGTAAGGCAATTGTTATCCCCAGTTATTGATTTTCCAAACATCCAGTTTTGGGGGAGGTTTCTTGCCCTGGGACCTTCTTTTTCTTCGCACCTGGAGGTTCATCTTTGATCTGAGGAAAAGGTGGCCATTGCTGTGGTGATACAAAAGTCACGCAGATCACTTAATCTGCAGAAGATACAATCTATCTGATGTCAGTGCTTCGATCCTGGATACATCCAGGTGGTTTTGTAAGCATCGTTCAGTTGGAAGAATATATTTGTGATTGCGAGTTTGTCCTGGGAGCAATTGCCATTTGAGTTTTCATGGCCGACACCATGCTGACCAACAATGCCAACCTATGCTGTATGATTTGAGCCGATTCTTGTATTGAAATCTCCCAGGATAATCAATTTATCCCCTGCAGGCACGCTGCGTACAACTTCATCAAGCTGCTGGTAGAAGGCGTCTTTGGTTTCATCTGGGTTTGTCATGGTTGGGGCAAAGACACTTACCAAAGTAGCATGTGCATTGTCTGATAAGGGGAGCCTCATATTCATGATTCTGTCAATGATGCCCAGGGGCTGTGACTCAAGCTGAGAGACGAAAGGGCTCCTCACTGCGAAGCTAACACCTGCTTTCCTTTTAGCTTTGCCACCTGACCAGTATATATTATATCCTGATCCAATTTCGATTAATTGACACTTGCTTAAAAATCTTGTCTCGCCGAGTGTAGCAATTTCAACTTTGTATCATTGGAGCTCTTGTGTTACCAAGGCGGTTTTTATGCTGGTCAGTTGGCCTCCTTTCTATCTAGGATAGTTGCAGTTCATGCGCACAGTCAGGTTGGCGTCCGTTTCCGTGGCAGTAGCCTGTCCAAACCCAGAGATTCTTAGCACCATCTGCTTCTTTCCCTATCTGCCCACTACATTGAGCAATGGTTCCGGAGACGCTGGGGACTGAGGGCCATTGTTTTTGTGTGTCTGTCATGTTTGTGAGGGGGGGGGGTTGGCGCTAGGTGCCATGCGCATATGTAAGTTGCTGTTGTTTGAGCAGAGCTTCAGCAACTCTCTCCACCTGCCTCCACAAGTCCAGGGCAAACCGAGGTAAGACTGCTGTTCTCATAGGAGACATAGATGGCTGAACAGTTGATGGCAAGTTGCAGCATGTGGCCAAAACTACAAGCAGTGTTCTGTGGCAATGGCCTTTATGCAGTATGAGGCTGCAGGATTTTCTGTCTGGGTTTACTCCCATCCAAGGGGTAACCCACAAGGCAGCGGAGACAGGCACAAGCTGTACAGTCTACTGTCATACTGTAGCAGAGACTTAGCTCTGACCTGACACCTTATTATTATTTCATTATTATTATTATTATTTATTATTATTATTATTATTATTATTATTATTATTATTATTATTATTATTATTACTGTTATTAATGTATGTTACTATTGTTGTTATTATTATTGTTAGGTTACTATATTATTATTATTATTTATTATTTATTATTGTTGTGTTGTTGTTTTTTGTTGTTGTCATCAAAGGGTAAGTATGTGTCACGTTTGAGATCCTTTGAATCAAAAGCTAAGGAGGGACGTGTGTTCGTGAAAATTTCAGAATCAAATGTAGAATAAAAAGACTTTACCTTGAAAGAAGCGTGGATGTGTCCTGTTCTCCTGTGCTATGTGACTGGTGTCACTTCCACATTCCTTGATGACAAACGTGTGTCTGCAAATACATGCCACTCAGAGATATATAAATATTGTAATTATATTATTATAGATATGAAGATTGTGGGGATAAACGAGATTCGTTTTGAAGACAGCTCTATCACACAGTTGCAGTCATGTTTGTAATCTCACCTTAACAGAAATGATGGGAACTCACACATGTTGAACGTGCTTGTCTATTTCATTAGGAACCATGTGCAGTAAAGATGGGACGAGGAGGATGATACATTCTCCTAGTTTTATGATGTAGCAATAGAAACCACAGTTACTGAGTGGTTCACACTGAAGGAAGTTGCTGCTACTGCAAGACTGAAGTACACGATGGATCAACAGAAATAACCATCAACAATAGCCACTGTGTGTAAGTTCTGGAGCCACTGAACAACTTCTAAAAAGAGTTCTAGTTTACTAAGTTCCGTTACCGTCACCGATCCCTTAGACTGGCTGTCTGCCGGGGCGCCTTCGAAGACTTGACAACAACCTTTCTCCACTCCTCCCTGCTCTCTGCTTTTCTTAGGGTATCCCTCAGCCAGGCCCATCCACTCTTGAAGATTATCTTCCCATCTCTTCTTTTGTCTGCCTCTTTTCCTTCCTCCGAGACTGTGCCTTGCAGGATTGTCTTGGCAAGGCCGAATGATCGAGTGATGTGTCCATACCATGTTAGTATGCGTCGTCTTACTAAGGTCAAGAGGTCAGTGTAAGGCCCGATTCATTTTGAATTCTTCTTTTGACTTCGTCATTCGTGATGCGATCTCTGTATGTGACGCCGAGAAGTTTACGAAAGCATCTCATTTCAACTGCCCTGATTCTTCTTTCCGTATCCGCTGTTAAGGTCCATGATTCACAAGCATAAAACGAATATTGACATATCACCGTCACCGTCACCGTCATTACTAAGTTACATCATTAGAAAATAAAAAGCAGTTTATACGGTGTCTAATGGGCTGTTGTGTAGTTTTCTTTTGTTTTGTTTTTTCTATCTCTTAAGAACAGTTGCCAGAAACGCCTGGCCATACTGGCAGATGCACGCACACACACACACACACTCATACACACACACGCACAGATACACACACACACACGCACAAACACACACACACACGCAGATACACACACACACACACACGCACACACACACCATAAACACACACACACACACAAACCACACACACACACAACACACACACACACACACACACACACCACAAACATTCACACACAACACACACACAATACACACACACACATCAGAACGGACACACGCGAACACACAATCACACACACACACGTATGCACGCACGTACATACACACAACACACACACAATTACTAACGCACAACACATATACACACACACTCACACACACACATAAACACATTAAACACACACACACACACACACACACACACACACACATAAACACAGTTAAACACACTCATACACACACACACTCACACACACATAAACACAGTTAAACACACTCATACACAACACACACACACACACACACACACACACACACACACACACACACACACACACACACACACACACACACACACAAGCACACGCACACACACACACATGTAAGGGCACGTATGTTGGACTTGTATTAAACCCAAAACAATGCATAACGTAAAACCCATTTAAGCCCGCTGTCCGTTTTTAGGGACGGAGAATAAAACCCACCCCCATGGTAACTTTCCAGTTATTGTTCAGATTTTTGTTTTTAGACGAACAATGGAAGTAATCATTGTCACAAAGAAGCAGTTGTTTTCAGTGAAAGCCCTTGCCGTTTTTGCTGGAGGTGGCCATTTGCATCTCATGAGATGCTTTTTCTTGCGGCAATGAGTCAACATCAAAGTAAGGATACAGTTTTCTTATTTTTAAAGTTTTTATACATCTTTATGAAGAGAAAGTGTTTGTTATAGTATGATACAGAAACGGATTTTTGTTTTTTCAGAAAATTATTATTGTTTATTTTATGCTATTGTAAACATGTGTCCCTTTTTAGGGATAGCGGGCTCAAATGGGGTGGGTTTTTTTTCCCTTACTTCATCAATGTATTGTGATATTGTTTCATTGTTTGGGGTTCTCCTGCTTCTTTTTTTCAGACAGTACATAGTTCATGAGGTCATTAGCATGCTTGAGGATGATGCTGACTTTCAAGAAGCAACAATTGGCATTGATCCACCTGAGGAGGTCAGGTTCAATACAGACGAGGACAGTGGCGAGGAAGACAGTGGAGGTACTGTTTCAAACCTGAACAGAGCCAGCTGATGGCTGGAGCAACAGTAGCTTTTCTGAGGATGGTGTGCGAGAAAATCTGGACTTTTTGTTGAAATGTCAAAAGAGTCATGCTAGGTCAAAGGGGAAGACCACCTTCTCCACCTCTCCTTCAGAAGTGAAGGTTTTCTTGGCCATACTTCTTGTTTCAGGTTACAGCCCTGTTCCCAGGAGGAGGATGTTCTGGAGCTGTGATGGTGATGTTTGCAACGCAGCCATCAAAGCAGCCATGACAAAAAACCGCTTTGAGGAGCTCATGAGGTACCTTCGTGTGTGTGAAAACAGCAGGGTGGATCCTACAGACAAAATGAGCAAAGTCCGACACCTGCTGACAATGTTGAATGAAAAATTCTTGCTCTACTTCAAGAAGCTGGTAGACTCAGAACCTCAGCATAGATAAGTCCATGATTCCATATTACGGACGGCACGGGGCTAAACAATTCATTCGTGAAAAGCCCATTCGTTTCGGATACAAGATGTAGTCACTGACAACACCAATGGCCTACCTCCTGCAGACAGAGCCATACCAAGGTGCCAGAGGACGACAAACCGAAGTTCCAGGTCTTGGCATGGAGGATCGGTGGTTGTTGATTTGATAGCCGAGCTTCAGCAGGAGGAAGGTCGTTGCTTCCACCTTACCTTTGACAACTTGTTTACGAGCCTCCGGGTAGTCGACTACCTCACCAAGAAAAACATGGCCTGCACAGGAACGATCCATGCTAACAGACTGCATGACTGCCCACTGAACCTGTAAAGGAGATGGAGAAGACCAAGCAGGGATCCTTTGACTATGCCACGGATGCCAAGGCAGGTTTGGTTGTTGTGCGCTGGCATGACAACAACATAGTCTACACGTGTCCAACAAGGTAGGATCTGAACCAGTCCAAACAGCAAAGCGTTGGTCTAGAGCTGAACGACAGCGAGTGGACATAACACAGCCATTCTTGGTCAAACACTACAACCAGACCATGGGCGGTGTTGATCAGATGGATCAAAGCATCGACAAATACAGGATCTCTGTCCGTTCGAAGAAGTGGTGATGGCCGCTGTTTGTCTTCTGTGTTGATGTCAGCGTCCAGCAGTCTTGGCATCTATACAGAGCCACACCAGCATCAGCTACAGACCCCAAGGATCTCCTCACCATCAGGCACTCCATAGCCAGGGTCTACCTGTTCAGAGCAACACAAACATTTCTGCTGGTCGTCCGACACAACCCACCCTGAAAGTGAGCAAACGGGTGTCCACTGAGGTCCGCTTTAACAAGGTGGACCACATCATCCAGCCATGGAAGACCCAACTGAGATGTGGCTACTGTGGAAAGAAGACATACCGAAGATGCCAGAAGTGCCTGGTAGGCGTGCACGACAAGTGCTTCAGCTTGTTTCATACGCGCTAATGGGAGTTCCCAGCAAAGTGAATGGGCCAGGAAGGTCTTTTTTCCTTTGTCTAGCGATGCCAAGCGTTTTCTCTTGTGTCAATTCTAGCATTCAAGGTAATGCAGGTGTGAGAACAAAGGATAAAGACGTAATCATCTTTCTTTGAATCAAACATATTCATTTCCCTTTAGTTTTGTTAATTTGTCTTTTGATTAGTTTAGTGGTTTTTAGAGTTGTGCACCAATTTGCCAAAATACTGTTTGTGTGAGTGTGTGTGTGTGTGTGTGTGTGTGTGTGTGTGTGTGTGTGTGTGTGTGTGGTGTGTGTGTGTGTGTGTGTGTGTGTGTGTGTGTGTGTGTATGTGCAGGGTCGGGGTTGGGGGATGGGGACTAAGGGGTGGAAGGGGGATTTTGCACTGTAAAAGGCTGGGTGGGTGAGGGTGGAGGAAAATTTGTCAGCATTTGAATTCTAAAAACTAATTTTGTATGTTAAGTTCATTTTGAAACAATAAAAGAACTGAAACGAAACAAGTGCCTGTGTTTACTGTGTGATGCTGTTCAAAAACCCCTTCCCACTTGAGCCCGCTGTCCCTAAAAAGGGACGTTAACATTTTATGCTCAAATCAAGATTTACAAAACTTGTGCCAAAATGAGTGTTAGATATGTTAATAAGACATAAAAACAAACATTTTGAGACATGTTTGGAAGAAAAAAATTTGGGCATAAATGGGTTAGTGCTTTGAAAGTGATAAGAACAGTACAAACGTTGTTTTTTTGCTGTCGACTCCTTGTGGGTACGTTGGTGCTTTTGATACAGCCATAGACTCAAGATCTGATATCCTGAATTCAGTGCCATCTTGCGACATTCATACTGGTCTGTTCACTGCCCATATATTATTCATGTTTCCATCATTCTGGCGGTGTCAACATATAGTTTCATAGGTCCCTCTGCCCCCTCCTCCTATACATTTTTCATGTTTCCATCATCCTGGTGGTGTCAACATAGAGTTTCATGGGTCCTCTGCCCCTTCCTCCCATACATTATTCATGTTTCCATCATTCTGGTGGTGTCAACATAGAGTTTCATGGTCCCTCTGCCCCCCTCCTCCCATACATTATTCATGTTTCCATCATTCTGGTGGTGTCAACATAGAGTTTCATGGGTCCCTCTGCCCCTCCTCCCATACATTATTCATGTTTCCATCATTCTGGTGGTGTCAACATAGAGTTTCATAGGTCCCTCTGCCCCTCCTCCCATACATTATTCATGTTTCCATCATCTGGTGGTGTCAACATAGAGTTTCATGGTCCCGCCCTTCCTCCCATACATTATTCGTGTTTCCATCATTCTGGTGGTGTCAACATAGAGTTTCATAGGTCCCTCTGCCCCCCTCCTCCCATACATTATTCATGTTTCCATCATTCTGGTGGTGTCAACATAGAGTTTCATAGGTCCCCCTGCCCCCTCCTTCCATACATTATTCAGTTTCCATCATTCTGGTGGTGTCAACATAGAGTTTCATAGGTCCCTCTGCCCCCCTCTTCCTTCCACCCCTCTTCATTCCAAAACTTTGCCAGCACACAGGATTTTGTGCAGGCTTGGAGTGTCTGCCAAATGATTTGCTGCCAGATTTGAGTGGAACGGATATGGGATTATCCAAAATTGACGAATCCATTTGAACAAATGCAACTTCTGTCAAATCCCTCCATCTCTCACAGCCTGACATAGGCTCATGAATATTCACTGATTATGTCATTTTAAAAGACTATACATTTTTGTTGTATGTATGGCGTGCAGTGTGTGCTTTGTCTGTTTATCATAATTCTTTCAGTTTCTTGGTGCGCTTGCTCGTTTACTGATTCATTTTACATTCGTTGCTTAAGGTGAATCAAATCCAAAGAATGAATCATCAGTATATCTGTTACGTGTAAGAACAGCAGACTCAACTGGTTATATCACACTAAAAGGTAATGTCGCTGTAAGAAACATCCCTGATATGAAGACAGGGTTATCTGTCCCCATTGGACATGTTGTCATGATCAGTGTAAGGCATTTTTATTGGATAGTACTTGACTTGTATGTTCACGACGCTAAACTTCCCGAATCAAAACAGTTTTCCTCATGGCTCTGCTCTATTTACGTCGTTGACGTGTACAGTATTGCGAAATTAGAAGTAACATATTGCATAAGTAACACATTACTTTATTGCGACAACCCAGAAAACTTTCAGTTTTTCTATTCGTTTCACCCCGAAAACATGTCACCACAGGCATTACCCACTGGTCTTTTCAATTGTTCAGTGGATTATTATTCCAGCTTTCGGCACCACCTGGACTGTAACCTGAAGACAGAGTGTAATGATGGACAGGATGAAACAGAACACTGTCCCTTCAGCAGTCCTGACTGTCAGGGTGGATTGCCATTTTGCAACCGTTGTTATAGGTATGTCAGCAATGAAGTTCTGCATCAATTTGACAGTTCAGGAACACCTGCCGACAAGAGAGCCAGCCATTACTGTCGTACAATGGGGGGTTCATTGGGTGTACCTAAATGTGACATGAATGGATGACATCAGTGAAAAATGTGACCAAAGAAAGGAGCACCTTTTATGAAGAAGTTTTGGTTGGTATGTACATCGGTGATAAAACTTTACCTAAAATGTACAGACACAATGTTGTTCACAGAGACAGAACTGTAGATTTCCATTCTAATGTAGGAACAATGGGTATGGAAACAAAAGTCAAAATATGTGTGATATCATCTTATTACGTATTACATGTCTGAGTGTCACGATGCACGTTTGCTACGATCATGGCGCAGTTTGTGAATTCAGTCAGAATAAAATGAAAGAGAACTTCATCATTCAAAAACTATCTCACTGCCCAGTATACAGTTGCTGTTGCACACACAGCAACCATCTCTGATGGTCTGTCCTGATGGTTATGTTACGCATGACTTTCTGTTATGTGGTTCACACATATTTAAGGTAAGTTGTAAGGGACACACCTTCGCTTGTAGTTTTGCCACACATTTGTCAAATATGCATGACATACGTGAATCAGAAGATGGACAAATAGCTTTATTTACGTGTGATGATGGCATCACCACACTGTCATATACACTGGTATGTAACTTCAGGCCTGAGTGTCAGGATGAGAGTGATGAAACATTCTGTAAACATCCTCCTTGTGTCAACATGTTTACCTGCACTAACGGCCAGTGTGTTTCCTATGACAATCTGTGTGACTGGGTGTTTCATTGTCTAGATGGATCAGATGAAAAGAAATGTGATAAATTTAGAATGGCCCATAGAGACTATACAAATTTTCCATCGCCTGCTCTAATGAATTTCGATGGTATCAGGATTTTCACATCAACCACAATGAAGTCCAATGATTCCTGTCCTGACACTCACTATCGTTGTCCAGGTAAGTTTAATGACTGTCTGCCTGTGTACACACGATGCAATGGAATGTATGACTGTACTGACCATGAGGACGAAGAGGGATGTGAGAACATGGCGTGTCCAGGATTTTTCAGATGCAGAGCTTCGAAAGTCTGTGTACATGGCGAGCACCTGTGTGATAGCTGGCCCCATTGTCCAATGCATGATGATGAAATGTTATGTGACATGACCTGCCCCATAGAGTGTCTGTGTCAAGGTCACTCTTTTCTGTGTTTTCAGCCTTTCTCTGCATCACTATTCCCTGATCTCCGCTCCTTGGATGCCACAGGTTCAGGACTGAATCTGTCTGCTGTTGAAAACAATGCTACCTTATTCGTCTGGTTCTTGCTCACTGTTCCTTGACCCATCTTTTTCACACCAGCCTGTTCAATTTAAGGCTTCTTGATCTCAGTGGCAACAAACTACAGCATGCAGACATGGCTCACTTTGTTAATTTACAAAATCTACAAACATTGTGTCTGTCAAACAATCCCCTTACCTCACTTTACACTGACAACTCATCTTACACCACGCAAACAGCACTAACAGAGATAGACTTGTCTTACACTACACTGACAGTATTTGACACTAAAGTCTTGTCGAAATTCTTACGCTTGAAGAAGCTTAATTTGTCTTCCACCACCATTCATAGTATTGGCCCTAGTGGTTTCAAGTCAACACCACATTTAGCTGAATTGTACATGGATGGTAGTCCCGTAAAAACATTCCCCCCTGACGTGTTTAAAGACCTGTTCTTTCTACGTGTCATATCAACATTAAACTATAAATTCTGCTGTAAAGAAATACTCCCAGAGAAATTTGATGCAGCGGTTTGCTATTCTCCTCAAACGAAATTTCCTCGTGTGAAGATTTGCTAGAATCAGGAATGTACCGAGGGTTTCTTTGGCTGATCAGCTGTCTGTCAGTGACTGGTAACGTCTTCTGTTTCTTCATACGTTTGTGTGCGAGGAAGACAACTTCATCAAGTGGGTTTAGTGTGTTTGTCACCAACCTTACTATGGCTGATTTTCTGATGGGTGTCTACATTGCAATCATTGGAGTGGCTGATGAAGTGTTCCGTGGTAGATATCTTCATCATGATGATGCATGGAAGAACAGTGTGACCTGCAAGTTGGCTGGTTTTCTGTCTTTGTTGTCCAGTGAAGTATCAGCTCTGATCATCTGGATTATCACACTCGATCGTTTTATTGTTCTTCACTTTCCATTCAGTTCCTTACGATTTGAGAAAACATCAGCAGTAGTGACTTGTCTACTGATTTGGTTGGTTGGCTGGTTTCTTGCCACAATGCCTTTACTTCCAGTAACATCACACTGGGAGTTTTACAGCCAGACAGTATCTGTATTCCACTGCCAGTCACAAGACAAGATTTTAAAGGAAGAGTTTACGCTTTCAGTATATTAATCGTCCTTAATTTTGTTCTGTTTCTGTGATCTCTGCAGGCCAAGCCTTCATCTACTGGTCAATACAGAGGAATGCCATGACAACAAACACGACCAAAGTATCACGTGACATGACCATAGCTCGGCGATTGATCAGTGTTGCTGTAACAGATTTCATGTGCTGGTTTCCTGTTGGACTGTGTGGAATGTTAGCACTGGCTGATATTTCCATCCCTGTAGAAGTGAATGTGGCATTAGCTGTCTTCGTATTGCCCTTAAACTCTGCACTTAATCCCTTCATGTATACGTTCAACATAATGGTGGAAAAGAGGAGAAAATCTAAGGAAGCTAAACTATTAGAATGGCTTCAATCTCGTACTGACATGATTGGCTGTTAATAGATGACGTAACAGACTGACTGGCTCATACACTACAGTAAAACAACACAGTAGTTTGTGTGTACGTGTGTGTGTGTGTGTGTGTGTGTGTGTGTGTGTGTGTGTGTGTGTGTGTGTGTGTGTGTGTGTGTGTGTGTGTGTGTGTGTGGTGTGTGTGTGTTCGGTATTTTTTTTAACGTATATACACATACGTGCTTTTAGCTTTTAGACAAGTGTGTGTGTGTGTGTGTGTGTGAGTGTGTGTGTGTGTGTGTGTGTGTGTGTGTGTGTGTGTGTCAGTGTGTATGTGTGTGTGTGTGTGTATGCGTGCGTGCGTATGTGTTTGTGTTTGTGTGTGAGTGTAAACGCACACACGCATATGCTTGTGTGTTTGTGTACAGTGAAACAACATAGTTTGTGTCTGTGTGTCTGTGTGTTTGTGTATCTGTGTTTGCGTGTCAAAGCATACATGCTCGCGCCGGTGCGTGTGTGTGTGTGTGTGTGTGTGTGTGGTGGTGTGTGTGTGTGTGTGTGTGTTGCTTTGTCTCTGTGTCTCTCTCCATAAATCTCTCTCTCTGTCTCTCTCTGTCTCTCTTGATCTCTCCCCCTCTCTCTCTCTCTCTCTCTCTCTCTCTCTCTCTCTCTCTCTCTGTCTCTGTCTGGCTGTGTCCTTCTCTGTCTGTCTCTGTCTGTCTCTGTCTCTCTGTCTGTCTCTCTTTCTTTTTCTCTCTCTCTCTGTCCTCTTCTCTGTCACTCTATCTCTCTCTCTCTCCCTCTCTCCTTCTCTCTCTCTCTCTCTCTCTCTCTCTCTCTCTCTCTCTTGAGTGTGTGTGTGTGTGTGTGTGTGTGTGTGTGTGTGTGTGTGTGTGTGTGTGTGTGTGTGGCTACGTGCTTACATGCGCGTGTATCTCTCTCTCTTTGTCTGTCCATCTGTCTGTCTGACTGCATGTCTGTCTCTGTCTGTCTGTCTGTCTCTTTGTCTTTCTGCGTGTGTTTGTTTGTGTGTGTGTGTATTGTGTGTGTGTGTTGTGGTTGTGTGTGTGTGTGTGTGGTATGTGTGTGTGTGTGGTGTGTGTGTGTTGTGTGTGTGTGTGTGTGTGTGTGTGTGTGTGTGTGTGTGTGTGTGTGTGTGTGTGTGTGTGTGGACGTGAGCAGGAAACTTTGGTCTACCCACCACCTTTCTTTATTTAGTAGGTTGATTGTTGCACATATATAAGGAAGACATATTCTGCTTTATTTGTCCATCTCTCAGGTTAGAAAATTAAGGTGGTGTGCATGATGTCCTTTTTTGTCCAGTATTGAAAGCATTTAATGTACCAAATTATTTTGTTTAGTTTGTCTCATGTCCTTAGATGTTGATGTTACTGTTTACCTGATAGGTTTCTCCTGAACAGTTATTTACATTTTCATCAGCAGCTTACATCAGTTTGTTACGATTAAAAATGCTCACCTGTGGTGTCAGTCAAGGTGATGTCACTAATTTCCTGTTTTTCGTAAATAAACCAGTATTAGAAGAATCAAGACAGGGAGACATTGTACAGAGTTTACATATGATAATATTGATTTATATATAAACTCTTGAAAACAGTACTACTGCCCAAATGGCAGGATGACAAAACTAAAACGATAATACACATCAACGCCCGTTTGCATAATTAAGTAACATGGTAGCTGCAGTCCACGAAGTCAAACATATGTATGTTTATGTTACTTCTTGCAGATGATGTAAGTTACTTAAGAAAGAAGGATATTAGCAGCCATAGTAGGGAGGACTGTTGATAGTGTTATAATGCCTGCCTGCAGTTACAGTTTATAGATATTTCATGCATACCTATTTCTCAACAAGGCTGATGTCTGCAGCAGCATGTCATGATCTTGTAAGTAAAGCCAGAAATAGTCTGATGTGTAGCACAGAAAACGTCAAAATTAAACTGATGTTCTGCTGCTGTATATCTGAAGCTGTTTGAGGCATATTCAATTTATTGCTCATTGTGGTACTGAGTTGCAGGGTGTGAGTAATGCAGCCCGCTACTTTGACAGGTGAATCCCATATAATGGATGATTCACATGGATGAGTCTGTTCAAAACCGCAAAGTTTTGTATATATACTTGCCTGGAAAATAATCAAATGTACAAACTTGCGCCTGTCCATTCATTTATCACCTGTAACTTTCAGAAATTATGTTTCTTGCAGTCACAAATCAATCACAGATATATGGAAATAGTGTATCTTGCTATCATCCATCTACTTACTAGTAAGAAATTAGAAGATCGAAATGTATAAATCTGAAGAAAATAATACCTATAATTTGGGGGTTTCTTTTAAGAATTTAAATGGAAAGTTACCAGAACTGTGTCGTCCTTGTGAATCAAACATCTGTGCTTCAGGACAGGTTCACAACAAAGATTGAAATACGACAACATACCTGTAGTTGTCAGTGTTGTTATATGGTCAGCGTAAACATTTATCTGTAATGAGTTTTTACCAAAACTTGCAAACGGACCTGATAGACACATCTTTACTGTTGATCACCAGAACACGTTGACATACCAATGGTAGATACATTCCTCTGCTGTTAACCACAAAACACGTTGATCTATCAATGGTAGATACAGTCCTCTACTGTTAACCACAAAACACGTTGACCTACCAATGGCAGATACAGCCTCCTACTGTTGACCACAAAACACGTTGACCTATCAATTACAACAATAATTACAATTACAATATTTTATTTATATAGCACAAAATCTTGATAAAATCAAATCTAAGCGCTGAAACAGACATACACGCACGCACGCACACACACGCACGCACGCACGCACGCACACACACACACACACACACACACACACACACACACACACACACACACGGCTATAAATGGGGAGAAAGAATAAAAGCAATGGAACATTATAGAGAGCATAATTATTATATACAATTATGTATTACAATGTGATTCCCCTCCGAGTGGAGATAGACTGCAGAGGGGATTGAGTGAGGTCAGGATTTTATGCAGAGGAGAAAAGGTGAGTTTTGAGAGCGGACTTGAAGGAGACAAAAGTAGGTTGCTGACGGACTGAGAGAGGAAGTTTGTTCCAGGAGAGTGGACCAGAAACAGAGAAGGCTCGTGGACCATAGGGGTAAAAGTAGTAAGAGGTGTGCCAGAGAAGGAAGGGTCAGGTGGGCATGGTTGACAGGGTGTCCTGTCAAGCCTGTCACGAAGAGTTTGTATTTTGGTGGTGAAATACTTGGAGAATACAGATGGGAGTTCTTCATTTGTGTGTTTTGTTGGGAGAGGTAAATCTTTTCGTGTGCCAAGGAGATGATTCATGGTTGCAAAGAGTTCTTTTGAAGAAGAGGCATTCAGGATTTTGGTTTGGAAATAGTTTGTTTTTGCAGATGCAATGAGGGTGGATACTTTTGTTTTAGAGGCTTGGAAAAGTTGCCTATGTACAGTGAGTTTGGATTTGCGTCAGCGGCGCTCTGCTCTCCGGTGGGCACGTTTTGCACGGGCAATCTCATGAGTGAGCCAAGGAGTTGGGGGGCGGTCAGGTAAAAGACGGGTTGTGGCTGGAGCATGAGTGTCCAGAAGATGGTGGAGAGTAGTATAGAATTCATCGGCAAGGTTATGTGACTTTTCAGAAAGGAGACGGGAGGCATCAGATGAAAATGTGGAGAGGTCGATAGATTTGAGATTGCATCGAGTCACTGTGCGCATGGTATGGGAAGGAGGAGAAATGTCAAGAGAACAGAAAATTACAGAGTGGTCAGATGGAAGGGCTGAAGCTAGACGGGTAGAAAGAACTAAGCAGTTGTCAGTAGCTGAATTGTGGTGATCACGAGAAATGATCCAATCAAGAATGTGACCTTTTTGATGTTGTGTCATATTGTGATTGGACAGAGAGTTGATGATATGTCTTGTGTCATAACGGTGAGTGTTGTCATAGTGGACATTGATGTCACCTAGAATGATGAGATTTCCATGTAACAGGCAGTAGTAGTCAAGTAGTTGGTCAAAGTCAGAGAGAAACATGGATGTGGTGAGCTTGTTGGCAGAGCTAGGTGGGGGTCGATAGACACAGGAGAAGGTGATGGGGTGAGGGGTGGATTGGAAGGATACTTCAACGTGCTCGAAAGAAGGATGGGAGAAAGGCAGAGACTGCAAGAAAGATAGGTGGGATTGAGTGAGTCGTTGTAGAGGATGGCGATACCACCACCTTGGGATGAGCGATGGAAAGAAGCAAGCTTGTAACCACTCGGAGTGAGACTCGCATGTATAGGTTCATGACCAAGGGAGTTAAGCCATGTTTCTGTGATAAAAGCAATGTCAACATGCTCATCTGCGATAAAGTCATCAATGACATCGGCTTTGCCATCTGTACATGTTGACTGAGCGTTAAAAAGGCATAGTTTTAGTTTATCAGTCACATGGCGGTGGCCGAGATGGAGATGAAGGCAACATCGATGGGACAGAGGATGAAGGCAACACCAGCGGGGCAGAAGACGAAGGCAGCAACGACGGGACAGAAGATGAAGGCGGCACCCACAGGACTGAAGACGAAGGTGGCACCAGCGGGACAGAAGATGAGGGCAGCGCCAGCGGGACAGAAGATGAAGGCACGGCAAGCGAAAATGGGCAGATTTTGCCTGTTTAGTTTCTGCCAGAAACGCCGTCCATCCCGCCCCTCCTCTCAGGGGCTGCCACAGCTGCAGCCCTTTCCTTCTCTTTCCCCTATCTAAAATGTGTTGTTAGTGACTGTGTTTCCCGCCTGATTTCATTTTCATGCGGATTTTATCAGATCTCAAATGGCGCTTCTTTAATCCAGCTATCTTTGCTGATTACATCCGTAGTACACAAGTCGAGGTCCCAGTTCCTACTGTGTTGTCAAAATAAAATAAAAGAAAATAAAAACGACCACATAATTTACTGGCACTGACTGAGTGTGTGCCGCTGGCAGCAGCTATCTGGCACTCTGGGCATTGAGATAGATAAGCGAAAGAATGTGAGTAGGCCTACAGGTCACACTTGACCCCGCTCACACGCAGTCTGTGAGAGTAAATGAAGTGGTCTTGCTTTTTTCTTTGTTCTTGCTTTTGGATTTTTCATCTGCTTTCTGTGATTGTTCTTTAACTTATTTCCATCATCGTTTTGTTTTCTGGCCCCATTTTGTGTGTGTTTGGTTTAGTTGTGTTTGCTTCTTATTGTGTAGAGAAAAAAACATACAAGGCTTAGGCTAGTTGGTGTTTTACTGTGTGATGTAGGCTATACACCACTTTGTGCCTGTGAAAAAAAAACGTTGCACATTATGGATGCTGAGAAACATTCTGAAAGAACTTACTTTGAGAGACTGAACGCACTATGCAGAATCTGTGGTGAGAGATCAAAGAATGATCACGAGACAAAACCTGCAAAATTTTACAAAAACTACGCCCCAGATTTCATGACATTTTTCGGGATAATTGTTTCCAATGAAACAGACGGCATTCTTCACTCAGCTACGTTTTGTTCAAACTGCTACAAAAGATTGCGTGCTGTGAAACAAGCATCCTCTCCATCTGAGATAACACTAAACAATATCAAGTCTGCCATAGAAAAGAGCAATTTAATCTGGACACAAAAAAAAATATAGATAACTAAATGTAAGTAGACGTATACTTGTTATAACACACCAATTTCATTGCGTTGTTGATTATTTTCATACACCTATAAAACACACAGCCAGCAACATAACTGACAGCGCAGTGTATAAAGAAAGATGTGTGTGCGCGCTCGCGCGCATGTGTGTACGTACACTGGAGTACAAACACCGCTGCCTAAGGGAAGCATTTCCTGACAAGTGAAGAGTGACTCTAATTACCCGCCGCCTGTGGCGCACATGTTGCGTGGACCCGGACTGTGGTGAGTGATACCAGTAGTGGCCAGACTGAACTTTAAAGAATGCTAAGTATGAATGGTCAGAATTGTTCCACGCATCACACAGCATGTATGAAAGTTGAAGCTTTATTCGTTGTCAGAGCATGAATTTGTTGAAAAGTCTGTAGCATGGCATGAATGTAAACACCGCTTAAGTGCAGATTACTTTCTCCTTTCTCTGGTGTGTTTGTACTCATCGTAAACTTCAGACAGAGTACTTTCTGTCGGTTTTATCAAAAATCTTATATCTGTGATGAGTCAGACATAAATGATGTAGAACCACAGACACTACAATTTACCGCGGCCAGTGGCTTGCAGCTTAATGCTGGCACTGACAGGGCAAACCGTCGCTTTGTATGGTTTCCTTGGCACTGAGCAGCTGTTTTGTCTTTCGCGGTGGCTCAGTGAGTGAGTTCAACTAAACAGTGGGCTGTGCAACGCCGTGAACGCAGCACCGGTGGGACAGAAGATGGAGGCGCTGACAATGAGTGCACGCGGACGAAGGTGAAGGTGGCACCGGCGGGACAGAAGGTGAAGGCGGCACCATCAGGACAGAAGGTGCAGGCGGCACCATCAGGACAGAAGGTGCAGGTGGCGCCACCAGGACAGAAGGCAAAGGCGAAGACGGCAGAAGAGGAGACGAAGCCCACAGCAGCAAGGTCGAGGGCAGGGGCAGGGGCAGGGGCAGGGGCAGCGGAGGAGATGAAGAAGCAGAAGACGAAAAGTGGTGTCGGACTGGTACAGCAGGAGGCAGGTTGTGCCAAAGACGGTGGAGACGTCAACCACGACAGGATCGCGCAGTGCAGGGCTTACAACACAGCCCCAGTGTTCGTATGCGCTGGTAGACGTCTCCATGGTAGACGTCTCCACCGAGGTAGCACTTGCTGTGTTTAAAAGTGTCAGTCCAATTTGTTTTAGAAAGGACAGGTCCATAATTGCGAGCCAGCCAGGAGAGGACGATGCTTGCAGGTTGGTGTGTGGGTTGGTCAGTTCACAACACTTAAAACCAGAGAACACAAAGGTTTGGGAGCTGTAGCGTTGGGCGAACACAGTAGGCTAAAATGTAAACACAGTTCACAGATAAAATGTCCGACTTGAGCGGCTGAATTAAAATGATGAAAAGTAGGTTTAAAACTTTAAAATCAGATTATCTGGTAAAATATTCAATTTTTAAAAAAAAATATATACATCACCGTATGTCGGGATTTAAAAGGAACAAACTGATACAAAATTCTATGCATAAAATCAAATAGAACCACGATAAAATCACTGTAAAACACAACACACACTTTTGCTGCCTGCTGGCGCGACATCAATGGTAGATACAACCCTCTACTGTTGACCACAAAACACGTTGATTGTCTTTGCTATCTTTCGATGCTCAAGAATGATAGTTGTTTTACACTGACACCAACTGTGTCGGTTTTCAGCGTTGACTGATGACAATATTTTTAGTTATAATAATAATAATAATTACAATATTTATAAAGCGCAAAATCTTGATAAAATCAAATCTAAGCGGTGAAACAGACACACACGCAAGCACACACACGCACGCGAGCACGCCACACACACACACACACACACACACACACACACACACACACACACACACACACACACACACACACACACATCCGTCTAATATCACTTATAGTGAAAAGACGTTCAATCAAGGAACGCAAACGAACACACACACACACACACACACACACACACACACACACACACACACACACACACGGCTATAAATGGGGAGAAAGAATAAAAGCAACGGAACATTATAGGGGGCATATTATATACAATTATATATTACAATGTGATTGCCCTCCGAGTGGAGACAGGCTGCAGAGGGGATTGAGTGAGGTCAGGATTTTATGCAGAGGAGAAAAGGTGAGTTTTGAGAGCGGACTTGAAGAGACAAAAGTAGGTTGCTGACGGACTGAGAGAGGAAGTTTGTTCCAGGAGAATGGACCAGAAACAGAGAAGGCTCGTGGACCATAGGTATTGAGCTTAGTGCGTGGAAAGCGAAAAGTCAGAGGATCGGAGGCAGAGCGGAGGGTATGTGAGGGAACATAGATCTCAAGTAGGCTTGACAGGTAATCGGGGGCTGCGTTATTGAGGCTTTTGTAGCACATGGTGTCTAGTTTGTACTGTATGCGCTTTGATACAGGGAGCCAGTGAAGTTGTGCCAGGAGAGGAGATAATTATGTGGTCAGCTTTTTTTCTTTTTGAGTACAAGGCGTGCAGCATTGTTTTGAATGTACTGTAGGATGTGAATGGTGGAGGCAGGAAGACCAGACAGGAGTGAATTGCAATAGTCAATGCGAGACATTATGAAGGAGAGAATGAGTTTTGCAGTTGTTTCGACAGAGAGATACTTCCTGATCAGGCTTATACGATGGAGGTGGTAGTAACAAGATTTGGCAGTTTGAGAAACAAAGTTGTTCATGGAGAGGGTAGAGTCAATGCAGACACCAAGGTTTTTAGCTGAATCAGAAATTGGGACTGATGTGTTACATAATGGGAGAGAAAGAGGAGGCAGCTGAGAAAGTTTCTGATGGGTGCCAATGAGGATAGCTTCTGTCTTGTCGTCGTTAAGCTGAAGTTTATTGTATGTCATCCAGTTCTTAATGTCCGAGTAACACTCAGTGGTGCGAGTCAAGAGGCGCTGTATATTGTCAGGTGAGTCACTGTCTTGAAGTTGGGTGTCATCAGCATAGAAGTGGTGTTTTATAGAGTGGGAGTTGATGATGGTGGGCAGGGGGGAGGTGTAAAGAGTGAAAAGAACAGGGCCAAAGACAGATCCTTGTGGAACACCACAGGTCAGGTATGCAGGTTAAAAGTAAGTGCCATTGATGAGAACAGGTTGTTTTCTGTTTGATAGATATGAAGTGAACCAGGAGAGAGTAATGTCAAAAGTATGATGAAGTCTAGAAAGGAGAATACCATGATCAATGGTATCAAAGGCTGCAGACAGATCAAGGAGTGTAAGGAGAGAGACTTTGCCAATATCAGTTGCAAGGAGGAGATTGTTGAGAATGTGTAGCAGGGCAGTTTCAGTGCTATGGCACTGGCGGTAGGCTGACTGGAAAGGATTGAGATTGTTGGCAGACAGGTGAGAGTTCAGTTGGTTGAGGACAACTTTTTCAAGGAGTTTTGACAAGAAAGAGAGATTAGAGATAGGCCGGTAATTTTTCAGTTCATTTGGGTCTAAATTGTATTTCTTGAGGAGAGGGTGAACAATAGCAGACTTGAAAGAATCTGGGACAGCTCCAGTTTGAAGAGAAGTGTTGATGATATCAGTGATGAATGGGAGGAGAGTAGGGAGACAGTCAGAGTAGAGAGAACCTGGAAGAGGATCCAGTTCGCAGGTTTTGAACGACATGGATCTGATTGTGTTGAGAATTTCTTCTTGTGAGACTGGGGTAAAAGTAGTGAGAGGTGTGCCAGAGAAGGAAGGGTCAGGTGGGCATGGTTGACAGGGTGTCCTGTCAAGCCTGTCACGAAGAGTTTGTATTTTGGTGGTGAAATACTTGGAGAATACAGATGGGAGTTCTTCATTTGTGTGTTTTGTTGGGAGAGGTAAATCTTTTCGTGTGCCAAGGAGATGATTCATGGTTGTAAAGAGTTCTTTTGAAGAAGAGGCATTCAGGATTTTGGTTTGGAAATAGCTTGTTTTTGCAGATGCAATGAGGGTGGATACTTAGATATTGTACAGTGATACACAACGGATGTGTGTAATTTGACGCTATGATTGTACACTGACACAGTTCGTTGCAGAATGGCACACAGCTGTTGAACACTAACACACAATAGTATTACACTGAAACAGAATGCTGTACACTGACATACAAAGGATATTCACTGACACACAAAGGTTGTACACTAATACAGAAGAGTTGCACACTGACATATAATGGTTGTACACTAACATAGAATAATTATACTATGACACATGGTGTTATACGTTGACACACAGTGGTAGTACACTGACACACACTTTTGTGCAATGACACAGTGGCTACACTGACACACAATAGTTGTACACTGATGCAAATAAAGTAGCACTGTACATTGAGATACAATGGTTGTATACTGTCTCACACTAACACAGTATGACAGCACACTGACAAACAATAGTTGTATGCTGACACATATAAACATAGTAAACCACACATTGGCACACAATGGCATATAGTATCCTGAAAATACTGACAAACTGTGGTATAAAATTAAAACATCTTTCACTTATTCCTCAACGCCGTGATGATTCATTTGAGTACTGCACTAAAAAATCCTTTGCTGCATTCCTCCAGCTCTGTTGGTTGTGTGCCAAAGCCTGGGTCTCTGTGAACGGTTTCTCTGTCCCTTTTGCAACGTTGTCAGTCATTTGTTCTTCCTGTCTTCCTATCCGTCCCCCTCCCTCAAAGGTTCCCCATGGACTGATTTAGCAAGTTCATTGAATATTGTCACATGGCCATACCATCGTTAGTTTTCTTCTCTTGACTGAAGTCACCAGCGCTTCTTATGTTTCATTGTACTGTTTTAGTCATTTTGTTTATTTTTTACGCATTTTTATTGATGACAAGATCATGTGTATCTGACGTTTAGTGTCTTGTGATAACATCTCACGTTCTACACAGCTCAGTCACCAGTAACAAATCTGGATGGGGCTTCACTGTCAAACAGAATGGAAACCCATACATGAAGAAAACGCTATACATGACATCACAACCTCCAGTCTAGCAATGGAAAATGAGACAGTCACACATGCACTCGAGTGGTTAACTTCATGAATGATGAAATGGAAGAAAGTCATGCCTTCATCCTGACTGACTCGATGAAACTACTTCAAAAGGAGCAAAATGGAGTACGGACCCCAGAACGGACACGCAATAAACAGTATCGACTTACAAACATTCACGTGGATCTACTGCTCCGGGCACGCTGGTGTTAAGGGAAATGAACGGGCTGATAAACTTGCAGGTAATGCCACTACAACAAACATTCTCCATCCGGGAAAGTCTGAGGTCTTTAGACGCGTTAAATCGTACCTTCGCGAACAAAATGTGATTCATCATAACATCGAACGTCTTACCTAAAAAAGGAATAGATAGAGGAAGTGGCCAGAAATCCACTATGAAAGAAAAAAAAGAAGAGCTGTTATCTCAATAATAACACTGCGCAGACTATTGCAGGGTGGAATGGAAAATATTTGGGCTTTTCCTGAAACAGAGATAAAGGAAAAGTGAAGAAAGGGAAAAGACAATTGGAGAATGGGAAAGTTTGTTAACCATGTGTGTGTGTGTTTGTGGTCTGTTTGTTGATTGTTGTCTATATGTCTGTAAGTTTGTCACGATACGTGTCTGTCTTTTGCTGTTTTATCATCTGCTGCATCGACTGGATGGTGTACATACTAACACTTGTAATATGTGCGTTTCCTCTTTGCTGTTGTTGTTGTTGTTGCTGTTGCTGCTGCTGCTGCTGTTGTTGTTGTCAGCCATCGAGCTGCGTGGATACGGGTGTACGTGCATGAATATGTGTGTGTGTGTGTGTTTGTGTGTGTGTGTGTGTGTGTGTGTGTGTGTGTGTGTGTGTGTGTGTGTGTGTGTGTGTGTGTGTGTGTGCATTTATTTATTGTCATTTATTATTTCTCAGATTTTACTTGTTTGTTTATCTTCAGTTATCTATTTGTGTGTTTTTTTATTTACATGTCTATTTATTTATTTATTTGTTTGTTTACTTTCTTACTTACTTTTTACCTACTTACATACAAACTTACTTATTTACCGATTTGCATACTTACTTAGTTACTTACTTACTTACTTACTTACCTATTTGCATACTTACTTAGTTACTTACTTACTTATACTTACCTATTTGCATACTTACTTACTTACTTACCGATTTACATTACTTACTTAGTTACTTACTTACTTACCTATTTGCATACTTACTTAGTTACTTACTTACTTACCTATTTACATACTTACTTAGTTACTTGCTTACTTACTTACTTACTACCTATTTGCATACTTACTTAGTTACTTACTTACTTACTTACCTTTTTGATGCATATACTTACTTACTTACCTATTTGCATACTTACTTAGTCACTTGCTTAGTTACTTACTTACTTACTTACTTACTTACCTATTTGCATACTTACTTAGTTACTTACTTACTTACTTACCTATTTGCATACTTACTTAGTTACTTACTTACTTACTTACCTATCTATTTCCTCTTTTCTTTCCTCGGAAGTGAATGACAGACTGGAGGAGCTATAATTAAACCTGGACCCTCTCTGCCAGCTTCCTGCATTGTCAATCATGAAAGCAAAGCAAAAACTTAACTGCAGTAAGCTGGTAGATAGGGTGAGTTAGTCAAAGGGTTACTTTTTTTGCAGTTGGTGGACAATGCACATTAGTCAGAGGGTTGATAGGCAGTTGAGGCTTTGTGTATTGACTGGGGGGGGGGGGGTGGGGTCTGTCACGTGAGACGAGTTTATACTGAGTAGCTTGTTGTGTTGTGATTCAGACATTTAATTAGGCGTGTGCCATGATCACCATACACGTGGCAACTGTGACGTTGGTGCATATGGATTTCTTCCCGAGCGCGGAGACGTCGTCTTGAAAAACTGAAATAACCAAAATTGTCATTACTACCAGTGTTACTATATCCATTATTACTGTGTTATTTTCTGTCACGGCATCATGATTATCATCGTTATCGTCATTATCTTCATAGCATTGTAAACTAGTCCCAGGTTCTGTGGCCATTATAGTAGCGTAGAAAATGGGACAGATAGAAAAAGCGAGCACACATGGAATTACCCAAGCGCCACAATCTTTTAAACAAAACAAAGACAGAAGAAAAGACATAAAGTAGCAGTCAGTTCTGAGCCTGGAACTGGAAGGTAGCAAGGGGCCTAATGTTCGACCCAGCATCAAAAAGGAAGGAGTCGATATCAAATCCTGACCGGCTTTTGATGATGAATTGTTGGCCACTTTGGTCCTCACCTGGTAGTGAGTACAACAACAATTGGTAGTGGTGGGGACCTGTGCCAGCCAGGGAGTTGAGTGGTTCGTGGTGCAAAGAGAAAATGAGCATGGGTTCAAATTCTGAATTTAACCCTCTCTCTTCTTGCAACGTATTTACCAGCTTCCTGGATCTGCTGCTGGAAGAAAAAGGATTAAATTTCCTCTGTTTGTCTTGTCTGTCTGTTTGTCTGTCTGTCTGTGCATGTTTGTCTGTCAGTCTGTCTATCTGTCTCTCTCTCTGTCTCTTTCTCTCTCTCACTCTTTCTCTCTCTGTCTCTCTCTGTCTCTGTCTCTGTCTCTGTTTCTCTCTCCCTCAGTCTCTCTCTGTCTCTGTCCGACCAGGAGTGTATGGCAAAATAACAAGCTCACCACAGTCACCAAGACTACAGTGTACTGAGCCTGCGCACTGAGTACACTTCTCTACAACAGTTAGAGCTGGACATTCCTATACACACCAAGAGCATCATCTCAGTAGATTCCACCTGTGGTGCTTGTTCCAGACACTGAACATTTCTTGGAAAGACCATGTGCCAAACAGGGACGTCCTTGACCAGACCAGCATGCCAAGCACAACGATGACTGCGCTGGCTTAGCCATCAGTGTCCACCACATGCAGGACAGCCACATCCCAAGGGATATACTGTATACAGAGCTCGCTGGCTTGGCCATCAGTGTTCACCACATGCAGGATAGCCACATCCCAAGGGATATACTGTATACAGAGCTCGCTGACTTGGTCATCAGTGTCCGCCACATGCAGGATAGCCACATCCCAAGGGATATACTGTATACAGAGCTCGCTACAGGGTCCCAGCCCACAAGCGCCCACTGCTGCCACAAAGGGACATCTGTTAACGCCTTATTGGTATACTCAGCCCTATCGATATGGAAGCAGGTGTTTTCCATCCCACACATCCGGACAAACAACTCCTCCCAAGGAGCATCTAGTACAGGCAACCGAGTCTGTTACATGTATCTCATCACTGGCACTGGTGATCATTCAGCGTGTGTACCATGAATTTTTAATACATTCCACTTTATATATCATATACATTCCTTCCGTTTCAGAAATATCACAAACTTGTTCATATGGAATGTTAATTTCTTTAGCGCACTAATGTGCGAAATAGGACTGTCCACCGAAATGATGAAATGGCTTTGAATAATTTGTTGGTTGTACAAAAAATGTATCCCCGTTTGTTGTAAAAGCATACGAAACCAAAGTAAGTCGCGATATGGAGGCTAAACTGTACCAAGGAATTTTCAATAAATGCATTTCTAACTTAATCGTGACCTTTTAATTTTCATTGTGTACACATTTATAATCTTCCGAAGCAATATGTTGAGACGTTAAGATTTAGGGGGTTAACAGACGTCTGTAAACGTGACCTGAAGTCTGCTGATATCAGTGTAGACAACTGGGAAGAGACAGATACATATCGCTATGTCTGGCCAGAATGATTAGAACATATACTATGGGCAGTGAACAGGCCAGTGTTTGATGTTGTAGGTTGCATTGAACTCAATATGTCAGATATGGGATACATGGCTCTATCAACACAGCCAGCCAGTCTGCTTGAAAATATCAAACCTCTGGTCTGTCTGAGGGTTGACCCCACGATCCCTGAGTTATCAGTATGGCGCTTTAAAACATACACATACACACGCACACACACATACACACACGTTTACACACACACATGTACATACGTGTACACACAAATGCAAACATGCATACAGATGCACAGAGACAGGAAAAGAAAGGGGGTGAGAAAAAGACAGAGAGAGAGAGGGGAGACAGAGACACAGAGACAGAGACACTTGAACAGACAGAGAGACAGACAGGAAGGGGACAGACAGACAGACAAACAGACAGATCTACAGACAGACAGATATACAGACAGACAGAGGAAGAGAAACAGAGAGACAGACGACTGTGGAAAGGGGAATGTATGGCATTTCAAACTGTAACCCTATAACGTGTCTCTAGTTGCAGTACAAAAGAAGCAAGCAGCGAGTGCTGCGTCATACAGATCTATATCAGATTCCTGTTGGTAACCATGACAACAACAGTCTGCAATACTCGCACAGTTCCTGACTTCTTTTTTTGTACACATGATATTACTGACATGGGTATTGACATCTTGTGTTAAAGTCTGTATTTGTTTAGTACACTCAGTTTGAGTCACGACGCTGTGTTTGGATTCTTATGTCGAATATCAATATTCTGAATATCCATATTGTTTCAGATTATGCAAACATTGTCAAACGAAAAATGTTTCAGTTAACGTTCTTAGTTGTTGTTTTTTTAATAAAATATGAACATCATTTCAGGTAATGTGAAGACAGTTTCAGTCAACTGGACTGTCAGTAACATAATACACATCCCCAGTTTCAGTCAGCTTGACTGTCAGTAACATAATACACATCCCTTCCATCCCCCCTTCCCATTTCAAGACCTTGCCAGCACATAGGGTTCATGCAGGCTCAGTGAGTCTGCCAGGTAATTACTGGCAGATTTGGGTTGAGCGCATATGGAATTGTCTGAGTGCAATGACTTAATCTTGAACTAACTCTATCCTCCAGACTCCAGACATGTTTGTGCAGAGCCTGTTGTCCTGAGAACTGTCTGCCGTTATTTGGACACCTCCCACACAACACAGCACCTGACCTTCCTTAGACAATGTCACCACATGGGTCCTTCATGTTTATATTTCCATGTTAACATGTTTTCCTTGAGTTGTGAGGATAACAATAATAGATTATATACACAAGTGTGTATGAGATAAATAAATAATAAATAAATAAATAGATAAAATAGATAAATAAATAAATATATAAATAAGTATATGAATGAATAAATAAATAATCAAGCAAATTATTGAATAAATAAATAAAAATATGACTAAATGAGTAAATAAATGAATAAATAAACAAACAAATAAACAAATGGACAAATAAATAAATAGATAGATAAATAAATAAAATAATAAATAAATAAATAAAATACACAACCCGATCTTTGAACCGTCATTTTGAACAATTTGAAACACAAAACTACTATGAATCTTATTCTAGTAGAATCATGATAGCCATTATGTGCAAGTGAGATAACCGCGTTTAATGACGTCTCAGGAAACCAGCAAGAGTTGTTTACCCTGTTCTTCTAATCGCATGACCAGTGTCGTCACTGAACGACGTGAGCAGACACAGTAGCACAGTCCTCCATATCTGTCTCTGAGGCGCAGCAACAAACCTGGAAAAGACTGTCGCCGCAGTACAGCGCCATTCACATTCTCTTTTTCTGTGTGGGTGTATTTCTGTTTTACCTATAAAACTGAATGTTGCAACAGTTTTGCCAGGGACAACTCCATTCTTGCCTTGGGGTCTTTAACGCGAGCTCGGTGCGTGCTGCACAAAGGACCTCAGTTTATCGTGTCATACGAAACACTAGAACCTATACGACCACTTACAATTTAATGGAGGGGGAGAAAACTCCGTGTTCTTTCCGTGATTTGATCCCGGGTTTCTGATGTGCTGGGAAAGTGGTTTGACCACTGAGCCAGACACTCTACTGATTGTCTGTGGCTTTTACACACACACACACACACGCACACACACACACACACACACACACACACACACACACACACACACACACACAACACACACACACGTGCGTACAAACGCACATACACACACGCACCGTGGAGCTTACACATAGACACACAGACGTGTGTGCGCGGACACACACACACACACACACACACACACACACACACACACACACACACACACACACACACACACACACACACACACACACATTGAAAATACCAATTACAATGATATTTCCGAAAATCAACAGTGCAAACTTCGTACTAAACGTCACTGATCTATGGGGAATAACTCTTACAATGCACGGTGACAATAAGACAGGCAGAGTTACGAGTCACTAAGGTAAAGTGGTCAGTGCAAAGCATTCATCACTTGGAAGGCATGGACTTGAAGCGCCATCCGTCCAAACTGATTGTAGTTTTATTTTATTTTATTTTGTTTTGTTTTGTTTTATTTTATTTTATTTTATTTTATTTTATTTATTCATTTTATTTTATTTTATTTCATTTTATTTTATTTTATTTTATTTTATTTTGTTATTTCATTTTATTTCATTTTATTTTATTTTTTATTGTATTGTATACGTTGTTTGGTTTTTATTTTGTTTTGTTTTTCCTATTTTATCTTATATGTTTGATTTAATTAAGTGTAATTTTTGTATTACTTTATGTAATTTTATGTTTTCTTTTATTTCAGTTTAGTTAATTTAATCCAGTTCAGTTTCAATTTGTTGACTTTATCTTATTTTCTTTTCTTCTCTTTCGGTCTATTCCATCACATTTTCATTGTATTTTAGTTCAGTATTTAATCATGTTGGTGTACCATTCCGTATGTTATCAAATATTTTTTTTCTTATTTTATTGAATTTATTTATTCCATTTCTTTTTATTTCATTTGATCCTGACTGGCTGCCCACCCACAGAAACAGTATGGCATGTCACGCATACTGCTGTACGTTTACACTTACAGTCTGAAGTCTGATGACCATACACATCACCCCACATGTTATCACACTACAGTGACAGATGATGAGTGCTGTACGTTTACACTTACAGTCTGAAGTCTGCTGACCGTATACATGACCCACATGTTATCACACTACAGTGACAGATGATGAGTGCTGTACGTTTACACTTACAGTTTGAAGCCTGCTGACCGTACACATGGCCCCACATGTTATCACACTACAGTGACAGATGATGAGTGCTGTACGTATACAATTACAGTTTGAAGCCTGCTGACCGTACACATGACCACACATGTGATCACACTACAGTGACAGATGATGAATGCTGTACGTTTACACTTACAGTCTGAAGCCTGCTGACTGCAAATTTGACCACACATGTTATCACACTACAGTGACAGATTATCACTTCCACATACAGGCCTGTGCTGGCTCTCACGCTAACTGCATGGGTTTTGTGAAGGAGGCGGGGAAGGTTTCAATGACTGAGATCACCAATACAGCAAAGTATACACAGAAGGCAGATATTCCTATATGATATCATGGCGTGTAACTGGGAGCTGAGATCACCAATACAGCAAAGTATACACAGAAGGCAGACATTCCTATATGATATCATGACGTGTAACTGGGAGCTGAGATCACCAATACAGCAAAGTATACACAGAAGGCAGATATTCCTATATGATATCATGACGTGTAACTGGGAGCTGAGATCATCAATACAGCAAAGTATACACAGAAGGCAGACATTCCTATATGATATCATGGCGTGTAACTGGGAGCAAGTCCTTTAGAAATATGAGACACACTCTGCAGATAATATGTCAGTCAACTGAATGAACACTTGAGACTTATGCACATCATCTGTCACTGTAGTGTGCTAACATGTGGGGCCATGTGTACAGTCAGCAGACTTCAGACTGTAAGTGTAAACTTACAGCACTATACGTGATATGCCATGCCATGTCTTGATGTTTCTGTGGGTGGTAGCTGGTTAGGACAAAATGAAATATAATGAGATAAAATGAAGTCAAATTCAGGGGGAAAAAAATGAAATCAAATAAGTATAACTGAATACATTGAAACGAATGGAAACGAAATGAAATGAACCGAAATAAGATGTAGTAAATGAAATTAATTGAAGTGAAAGTAAATGAAATTAAATTAAATAAATGAAAATAAGTAAATTACAATAAAATAAAATAAATCAAAACAGAATGAAATAAAAATAAAATCAAACAAAATAGAATAAAATAATATAAAAAAATAAAATAGCGCAAATATTTTCAGATTCAGTTTCTCAAGATGACGTCTCCGCGCTCGGAACGAATTCCATATGCACTATGATCATTGCACAAGCCTTAAGCCTGCACATAAACCCATGGGCTGGCCAGGTCCTGAGG
>JAPXFY010000033.1:8295396-8300396 GCA_030674185.1 Monoplex corrugatus
AAAGATAGTCATTTGTTATGTAATAGACACTCATCTAATATTTAACAGTTATTGTGTAATGACAGGAAGAATGGAGCTATATACATAATACATGTGGCCATTCCTAGATCGATGCAGTTTGTTGTTCGTGCGATGCTGGTCGTATTACAGATACAGGGGGAGAGAGAGAGAGAGGAGAGAGAGAGAGAGAGAGAGAGAGAGACAGACAGACAGACAGACAGACAGACAGACAGACAGACAGACACATAGACACACACACACACACACAAAATGAGCTCTCTAGACAGAGACAGAGAGGGCTGTAAAGTAAAAGAAAGAGAGGGGAGGGAGAGACAGACAGGCAAACACACACACACACACACACACACACACACACACACACACACACACACACACACACACACACACACAAGATACGAGAGAGAAAGAGAGAGAGGTGGGGAGACAGACTAGAGAGAAAGAAAAGACAGTGAAGACAAGAAGAAAGAGAGACAGAAGAAAGAGAGAAGAGAGACAGAAGAGAAAGAAGAGAAGACAGAGAAAGAAAGAGAGAGAGAAGAGAGGAAGAGACAGAGAGAGAGACAGACAGAGAGAGAGAGAGAAAGAGAGAGAGAGAGAATAACAATGACACTTCATTTTCCAACAGTAAAAATAATTTTCAACCAAATACCATTTTTCGAACTCACTGTTCCTAATCTACGTATGTATCTACCTGAAAACAAAACTGTTGAAAAAATAGAATAAATCAAAATCAATGATAGAAGAAAAACACATGAATAAACTACAAGAAAAGGATACCTTCAACTTGGTAACTGGGAAGAGAACACCCTAACATAATGGATCACAGGTAGCTTTCAGATACGAAGGTCAGCTGTGAAATAAACGCCAGGCTGGTAATGGCTTCTCTCAGGACGAGGCTGGGTGACCTTTGGCAAAGTCAAACCTAGCAAGTACCTTACATGTCCTATAACAGAGTTGGCAGGTAGACAAAGGCAAAAAAAAATGAATAGATAAAGCCCCAGGCCCCGGGCCCAAGACCCAGGACCCAGGATCCAAACCCCATGCCCTAGGACCCAGGACCAAAGCCAACCAGCGGCCTCAGGACCTAGGACCCAACCAACAGGCCCCAGGACCCAGGACCCAGGATCCAAACCCCAAGCCCCAGGACCCAGGACCCAAGCCCCAGGACCAAAGCCACAGGCCTCAGGACCCAGGACCCAACCCACAGGCCCCAGGACCCAGGACCCAGGATCCAAACCCCAAGCCCCAGGACCCAGGACCCAAGCCCCAGGACCAAAGCCCCAGAACCCAGGACCCAACCCACAGGCCCCAGGACCCAAGACCCAGGACCCAGGACCCAAGCCCCAGGACCCAGGACTCAGGACCCAAGCCCCAGGACCCAGGACCCAACCCACAGGACCCAAGCCCAAGGACCCAGGACCCAGGACCAAAGCCACCAGGACCCAGGACCAAAGCCACATGACCCAGGACCAAAGCCACAGGACCCAGGACCAAACCACAGGACCCAGGACCAACCAAAGCCACAGGACCCAAGCCCCAGGACCCAGGACCCAAGCCTCAGGACCAAAGCCACAGGACCAGGACCCAGGTCCAAGACAAGGACCAAACCCAAGACCCAAGACCCAAGACCCAAGACCCAGGCCCCAGGCCAGCCCAGGCCACAGGCAACAGACCACAGGCCCCAAGCCCCAGGACCCAGGACCCACAATGCTCACAAGGTATAATTGTATAATTCTGCTGGCAGGAAACTGCTTAAGTGTTTTGCTAATTTCAAAGTTCATGTAACATTTTCATACTTTTTTTTTGTTTATCTTGGAACTGCTTCCATACGTAGGTGTCCGCTAAGGTGTAGTACTCATGCAATAAGAGAGGAAGCTGTGTATTATTTGAATCTGGTGAGCTCTTTGCCCCCCATCCCCCCCCTCCCTTTTGGCAGCCCTATCAACCATATCAGTATAATGATATTGTGCATGTCTTATAAATGTGACTCTGTTTTGCTTATGTTGTTTGTCTTTGCATCTCGTTAAAAGTCAAACATTCAAACAAAACAAAACAAAACAACGAAAGTTTGAAAAACTAAATCTTTGTCTGAAAACACTTATGTGTGTAGACGTTGAAAGAAACAACGAACGCATATTAATCATTAGTAATTGTAGAAATCAATAACACTTATAAGAGTTACTACGTTTGAGAGATAAGACAGACAGACAGACAGATACACAGACAGATATTCGAGTAATTCATTTATGTTAAGCCTCGTTTCCCTCAAGAAGAAGTACGTTATGTACACCGAATGCATTGCTATTGCTATTTTCGTTTAAAGCCCAGCCGTCTGCGTAGAGCCATATCAGGGCTATGACCGTTTCAAAACATACACAATACTTCAACAAAGAAAAGAAAAAAGAAAAAAAGAAAATTAAGCACACATATCGATGCATTCGTGCACATAATCTAAGTAAATGCCCCTGGCACTGACCACTTGGTCCATTTTATCACACAGGGAATGTTAAAACCATACCTGATACAGACTGAAACGTAACTAAGGACACTAAAGCATACATAAAACAGGCCTGAATTACCTAAAATTGCTTCCCCATGTCTCATTTCCCTTGAGCCACAAATGCACATAATGCATGTACCCAGTTATCGATCCTAAGAGAAGGTACGTAGACTTTATCGAACACATACAGGTGAAAGCATATAATATTGTGAACGGCAAGTAGACCAAACTAAGCAGAGCAGAACAAATTGCTAACGTGTACGGTAGCATAACGTTGGTAAAGCTCCAACGATTAAATGCCTTGCATAAGAACCAGTGTGAATTATTTACAACAGAAGTTGCTGCTTCTGACATCAATATAGTCAATTTGAATAGTGACGGTTGCCGGTAATGCTTTGGTCGAATAAGTTTCCTTTTCAATTTGGTACCATTGTTTGTTAGAAGGTGCATGCAGAAACGGTTACGACTGCACTGAGGGGAAAAAAGTGATAGAATGGTTAAGACTTTCATCATCATCATTATCATCATCACCATCATCATCATTATCATCATCATCATCATCATCACCATCATGTGCCCTGCCGCGTGGCGTTGGCGATCATGGCCCTCAAAATGAATCTATCCCATGTCGCTGCAAGCACATCTCCAACACTCTCTGTCCTCAGCCACTCTGCAAGTCCGTCCAATATTTTCTCCCTGGGTCTACCTGGTGTTCTTTTTCCCTCCAGATGTCCTGTTGTGACCAGGTGCTCCAACTCCACTTTCCTCATAAAATGTCCTGTAAATGTTGTTTGTCTTTTTCTAATTTTCTTTTATAACGATCTTCTCGTGTCTGTGTCCTTCAAGACTGTCTCGTTTGTTTTCTTTGCTGTCCATGGAACTCTCAAAATTCTTCTTAGAAACCACATTTTAGTTGCCTCAATTTTGTTCTGACTTTGCGTGTTAAGACGTCCGTCTAACAATAATTAAACTCGAGGTTCCAAGGTTCGTTTCCCGTTAAGGCCTCACCTTTACCCTCACGTTGACCGTAAAATCGAAGTGAAAGTCTAGTCATTCCGAAGGGGGCGAACAACGAGTCGGACCTGTGTGCCTTCTGGCCTGTGAACGCTAAAGATCCTACGGCAGTTGAAAATCGTGAATCGCAGGAAGAGCAGTGCATTCGCTGGGGAAAAAACAACAACACACACACAATATATATATAGATATGTATTATTATATATATATATATATATATATATATAATATATATATATTATGTGTGTGTGTGTGTTGTATGTGTGTGTGTATGCATGTATGTATGTATGTATATGTATTTACATATATATATATATACAGATAGATAGATAGAGGGATAGATAGATAGATAGACAGACAGGCAGAGAGACAGATAGATAGACAGACAGACACATAGACAGACAGACCACACAGACAGACAGACTAGACAGACAGACACGGAGACAGACAGACAGACACAGAGATAGATAGACAAAGGGCAGACCAGATAGACAGATAGATTTCCTGAGCCTGCACAAAACCCTACGTGCTGGCAAGGTCTTGAAACGGAGAAAGGGGAGAAGGGACCTATCAAACACTAAACCGACACTATCACCAGAATGATGGAAACATTAAGATGAGCAGTGAACAGGCCAGCTTTTAATGTTGCAGGCTGGGATTGAACTCAAGATATCAGATCTTGAGTCCAGGGCTCTACCAACTAGCCCGCATAAGGAGAGTGGAGGTAACAGTTAAGAAACGTTTTATTGCAAAACTTGTGTACTCTTTCTATTTGAATATACTCAGAAAGGCTTTGATCGATTGGTTTATTGATTTGGTTCAGTTTTTAAGTCAGCACCCACCTCATGTGATACGCTCGTATGACCGACGGGGATAACTATCCCAGTGAAGTGGAGGAATGGAGACTTTTATGATCCTATGCTGACACCACCAGAACAACAATGATGTTAAGATGGGACAGTGAGAAGGCCGGTTTAAATGTAGCGCTCCCCGGAATTCGAACCCACAAGCATTAGCATGTGAATCCGACAGGCCCAGTCTTTCCACGTCATATGTTAGCATATGAGGAGGGTGGGGGAGATGCTAGGGGCAACGAGAGATAGAGATGGATGGAGGTCCATGATCGCCAACGCCATGCGGCAGGGCATCTGATGATGATGATGATGATGATGTTAGCATTGGCTCTCTCTCTCTCTCTCTCTCTCTCTCTCTCTCTCTCTCTCTCTCTCTCTCTCTCTCTTCTTTTCTTCTCTCTCTTTTTTCTCTTTCTCTCTTTTTTTTTCTCTCTCTCTCTGTTTCAGTTTCACTTTCAGTTTCTCAGGATGACGCCTCCGAATTCCATATGCATTAACGTCACAGGTGCTATGTGATTGAGAAGATCCAGAATGATTATGGCAAAAGCATTAAGCCTGCACATAAACTCATGACATGGCCAGGTCCTGAGGTCCTACCTAGATAGTTCCAT
>JAPXFY010000033.1:8312896-8317896 GCA_030674185.1 Monoplex corrugatus
TTCCCTTTCCCTCCAGTTTTGCTGCTGTGACTACGTGCTGTAATCAGAAGAAACTGTCTGGTCTCAAATACAAAATGAAACAGAAAACTTTGAGGAAGACAACGCGAGGTGAAAAAAAAAACTGTTGGGAGGGTGTGGTGGATTGGGAAGAGCCCAGGACAAGCTTTCATAGCATTCTGTGAATATTCATGTCCTACCATGGGCAGGTCTTATGCTACCAAAGCAGGCACATGTTTCGTTCTGAATAGAACTCATCAGATGGTTAGATTAAATGGGTAGAAAGATATGTCTCAGGTTACACCCAGACACACAAACTGACAGACAGACTCACACACACATACACACAGAGACACAGACACACAGATACACACACACAGAGACACAGACACAATTACACACACATACACACACACACATATATATATATATAATATATATAATGATAGATGATAGATAGATAGATAGATAGATAGATAGATAGATAGATAGATAGATAGATCACACAAACACACTCCACACACACACACACACACACACACACACCACACACCACACACACATCACACACACACACACAAGTATGGCACTCTTGATTGTTACTCAAACTGAAAAGTATTGGGCTGACAGGTCACATTTTTGAATATGTCAAATGCTTCTTAGAAAACCGAGTATTTCAAACGAGGATTGAAAATGTGTATTCTACAAAACGACTTCTTCACATGGGTATCCCTTAGGGATCTGTTATTGCTCCCCTTCTTTTCATGATATTATTGCATGACTTACCCAGTTTGGTTTCTAAACATGTAGTTTTAGCTCAATATGCAGGCGATTTATGCATGTGGATGCGGGTAAATATGAAAAGAAAAACTCCTTTGCACTGTATTAATTATATGCGTAAATGTTATCAATTAGTGCTTGATAAAATAGCACGATACATGGTAGGAAATGGACTGTATCTATCCGTGGAAAAAAGAAAAATGGTTTTGTTTAACAGTGGAGCTAATCCAGGAAATATTCCCACTTCAAACTGGGAGGTACACTTCTTCAGTATAACTAGTCGATTAAATTCTTAGGAGTTTTCCTTACAGCGAAATTATCTTGGAATCAGCATATTGAATATCTATTAACAAAAGCTCAAAAAATTTCAATTTCTTGAAAATAGTTCGCAAACAGACATGGGGACAAGATACATCAACACTTGTTCATCTTTGTAAATCGCTTATAAGATCTAAATTAACCTATGCCCAAGAAATCTTCTTCAGTGCACCGAAACACTTACTAACAAAACTGCAGAGCTTAGATTGTAAAGGTTTCAAACTTGCGCTGGGTCTTCCAATGCATGCCTCTTGTCTTCGCACATACAATGCAATCAAATTGTTGCAGTTTGATGAACAAAGGAAAGTCGCTTCTACTGAATTTCTGTAAAGAAACACTACTATAGAAAATAGCATCGAAACAGAAACAAAATTAAGATCAGACACCGACTTTCCAAAAGGAGCTATATCAATATCCTCACAGGTCACAATTGCACATATACATCTGACATTATGAAAGGCTCTGGAATTGATCTAGAAGCGGATCCTGTAACTATCAGACCTTCCTTTTCACCAATACCCAATTGGGAACTTCAAAGAACATGATTTGACATACACCACACTGACTTAAAAAAAGAAGATAATATCAACTTACTGGCAAGTCAAGTTAAATATCATATAGAATACATTTATTCCATTCACTTGAAAGTTTACACTGATGGATCAATAACTGAAAGACAAGCAGGCTCAGCGTTTTTAATACCTGCTCTCAAAATTGACAAATTTTTCTATATAGGACTTGATAAATCTGTCTTTACAGCTGAACTCTTATATATATATATATGTATCACACACAAATGTATATTTATATATATATATATATATATATATCACACAAACACACACACACACACACACACACATATATATATATATATATATATGTGTGTGTGTGTGTGTGTGAGATATACATATATATGTGTGTGTAATATATATATATATATATATATCTCACACACACACACACACACACACATATGTATATATATATATATCACACAAACACACACACACACACACACACATATATATATATATATGTATATAGGTAGAAAAAAACTCTAGGGAGAGCTAGACAACAGAAAGTCTTCAGAGAAGAAACCCCCTTTAGACAAGTGTTTCGGCCCTGAACTCCTTACACTCTCGGGGTGGAGCCGGGCCACATCCAGTTCATGACTCCTGGATGCCCTTCTGCTGTTGTCTACTTTTTTTCCACGCCGGGGAGCGAACCTGGGCGATTCTTGCGCTTCAGAACTGCGGTACGCGGTTTTACCAATGTGCTAACGGGGCACACATCATCTGTAGGGAATTTAATCCTTATGAAGTTCACTTTTGGTTCCTCCTTGCCCAGATCCAGCTTGAGCTCCTTTCTGCTGCCTCTGCCATCGCTTTAAGGGCTCTAGTCCTCTTCTTCCCAGAAATGGCGAGTTGTTTCATGAGATCATAAGCGGAGGTGCCCACAAACCCTCTTGCCCCGACCTCTATGGCGAAGATTTTGACCCGCAGACCTGCTTTCTTCAGGGTGCTGGCAAGACCGGCGTATTTTTCGGTCTTGTAGATATGTGCTTCTTCCATTCTGCTTTCGTATGGCACAGTGAGTTCTATCAGAATCACTTGTTTCGAGGAGTCAGAGTGGAGAGCGATGTCTGGTCTCATGCCTGTCTTGCTGATGACATCTGGGTAATTTCTCCACTCTGGGAGGTCTGCTGTACACTCCCAGTCGACTGCTCCACCCAGAAGACCCTTTGGCAATGTGCTGGTTGTCATAGCAATTTCGGGCCAGACCTGTTTCCCTCCTGCTTTGTAGAACGTTGTCATAGCAATTGGTGCGTTTGGGGTCATGGTTTTTTCGCTAACCACGTCTGTGATCACTTTCAGAACTTGGTTGTGCCTCCATGTAAGCTACGCACAAAAAGTTAAGGATCACTTGCACAAAAATTCATAACTTTCAAAATAAGAAAGCCAATGCGTTGAAGTTTGGCAAACATTTAATTCCATGCTTTAGTGATAACGATACACAATTGCCTTCAATTTCGAGCAATCGTTTGGTGTGTACATTTGATCAAAGTGGGTACGTATCGAAATTTGATTTCCCAAAGTCATTGAAATCACAAGACAGGGCATTCTGATGCTCCCAAAAGTTCAGTAATGCGTGTAACCGCCATGGCTGTTCTGGCACTCGACGCAGCGAGTCCTCATCGAGTTGACCAGGTTGGTGAAGATCCTCTGTGGAAGCGCCTGCCACTCAGCCTGCAGCATCTGGTAGAGGTGTTGGGCATCCTTGGGAGGGGGGTGGTTGCTCCTCACTTTGCAATCCAGCTCATCCCAGAGGTTCTCAATCGGGTTGAGATCGGGACTGCATGCTGGCCACTCCATTCTGTTGACTCCAGACTGCTGCAGGAAGTCGTTGACCACCCTTGCCCTGTGGGGGCGAGCGTTGTCATCCTGGTAGACAGCCGTCGGTCCCATCTGCTGCAGTGTAGGCACACCCAGCGGTCGAAGGATCTCATCCCGGTATCGGAGGCCAGTCAGGTTAACCTGTACATGATACAAGGGTGTTCTGTGGTGAAGGCTGAAGGCCCCCAGACCATTACAGAACCTCCACCAAAGGCCACCTTTTCTTGGACAGTGGTGTCAATAAAGCGTTGCCCTGGGCGCCTCCAGACCCTCAGTCGGCCGTCGTTGTGGTTCATGGTGAAGCGTGATTCATCACTGAACAGGACCTGGGACCATTGCTGACGTGTCCACCTCACGTGACGTCTGCAGAAGGCGTGGCGTGCTGCCCTGTGGGCTGGAGTTAAGCGTGGCCGTACAGCTGGGCGACGAGAACGGAGGTTAAACCCATGAAGGTGGTTCCGTAGGGTCTGCTGGCTGATGTTGATGTTAGTAGCCACCCTCAGCTGCCTTCGAATGATGCTGGAAGAGGCTGTTCTTGTCTGCAGGGCTTGTCGTTCAATGAGACGATCTTCACGTGGGTTTGTCTTCTTCGGTCGACCAGATCTGCGTCTTTCATGGACCCTCCCAATGGCTGTGAAGCATTGAATCAGTCTGACAATGACCGAGATGGACACCTGAAGTCGCCTGGCCACTTCTCGCTTGGGAACACCATCTTGGAACCATGCAACAGCTCGTCCCTCTCAAACTCGCTCAATTTTCGTCGTGGAGGCATTGTCAGATCAGGCCTACTACTGGTGGAATGTCTTCTTATAAAGCCAAGCAAGAGACAGCATCTCACACATAAACAGCAGTGCTTGCACGTGCATAATGGTTTTTCCATCTGGCTTGTGCAATGTGTTCAGGCAGAACGGTCCAAAACAAGGTCCTTTTTCGCAAGTTTCCGCTTTTCCGTTTGAGGCCAAGCTCAGTAGTAGAGAATCCCGTGCAATTTTCGCACTAACACAACATCGCCCACTTACAGCTGAACAAGAATTCATAACAATTTGGCTGGACTGAGAAATAAATAACAGTAGCGAACTGAGTTTATTACGCACCTGTTTTCTCATAGTGATCCTTAACTTTTTGTGCGTAGCTTATATCTTCCTTGGGCTAACGCTACTTTGCAAGAGCTTAGGACATGTTCCACTGTTTGTTTCTTCTGACAGAGCGGACATGCTGGGTCATCTGATTTCCCCCATTTCACTAAGTTTGCATTCGAGGGGAGCAGGTCATATACAGATCTGAGGAGGAAGCTTATCCTTAGAGGAGCCATGTGCCACATATCGTTCCAGCTGAGACTTCTTTGGAGTGCACTGTCCCATGTTGTCCATTGCCCTTGTTGCTGGACTGCCTTCTGCACTCTTTTGACATCTTCTTCTTTCTTTAACTCCTGTATGATCATGTCTCTTTTTTCCTTCCCTTTGGCTTTGGACCACCACTGCATTTTATATATATATATATATATATATA
>JAPXFY010000033.1:8322896-8367896 GCA_030674185.1 Monoplex corrugatus
ACACACACACACATACACACACACTCTCTCTCTCTCTCTCTCTCTCTCTCACGTACACACACACACACACACACACACACTCATTCACACACATACACACACACAGAAACAAGCTTGAACACACACACGCACACACATACACACACTCACACACACACAAACACACACACACATACACACATACACTCACACACACGCACAAACACATACACACACGCACGCACGCACGCACGTTTACACTGATGGATCAATAATTGAAAGACAAGCAGGCTCAGGCTCAGCGTTTTTAATACCTGCTCTCAAAATTGAGAAATCTTTCTATATAAGACTTAATAAATCTGTCTTTACCGCTGAACTCATTGCAATCTTAATGGCTTTGAATTATATGATAAATTTTCCTAGGACACTTCCCAAGTTACTTTTTTGCGTTGATTCAAAATCTGTACTTCAAGCTCTTGAATTATCAAAATTACAAACAAGATCTGAAATGATATTGAAAATTACTCACTTGATTAATAGTTTATCCTTAAGAGGCATTGATATTACTTTCTGCTGGATACCATCTCATAGTTCTTTTCATTATAGCGATATGGTTGATAGGGCTGCCAAACGGGGGGCAAAGAGCTCCCCAGATTCAAATAATGTACAACTTTCCCTCTCATTGCATGAGTGTTATACATTAGTGGACTCCTATGTATGGAAGCAGTTTCAAGATAAACAGAAAAAATATGAAAACTGTTTTATGAACTTTGAAATTAGCAAAACACTTATAAGCAGTTTCCTGCCAGCAGAAGTATACAATCCCTTATGTATAGGTGGAAACTTGATGCATTTAAAACAAAATACACCAGGAATATAGTATGTCTGTGTGGAAAAAAGATAACACATAGTCATATTCTTTCATGCGTTCGGGTGAAAAGACATATTCCTACACTATCTAAGACAGTTTCTGATATATTTGCCTCACCATCCTTAACATATGAATTTTTTGTTAGCCTGTCAAAAAGTCCTATTGCAAATTATCTTTAACACGCCGTTATTTCACATGTTCAATGTTATGGTTAGCCAATTTTATTGTTTCAATCGTTAATTATGATAGCGTCTTGTGATTTTGTTCCTTCTCGTCATCGACACAGTTGTTTTCTGGTTCATTTCTTTTTCCTGAAGATTAGCCATTTCCAAGTATACTCTTCACTCCTCATGAATTTTTTGTTGTTGTTGTCTAAAATCACTTAAGTGAATAGACATTAAATGAAAGACCACCACCACGCACGCACACAAACACATCCCCCCACCCACACGCATACTCACACACACACATATATGACCATTTAACAAGATCCAAGGGTCTTACTAGGTCAATCCTTAAGGGAACTCTTGAGGATGGAAGACGAAGAGGAAGACCAAAAACTAAAATAGATACATAAGCAAATGAATAAATAAACAAATAGATCAATAAATCAATAATAGATAATAAATAAATGAATAAATAGATGAATAAACAGATAAATAAATGATTAAATAAATAAATAATTAAGAAAAAATAAGAATAAAAATAAATGGACTGAGAGAATTGCGGAGGACAGAGAAACAACATGCGTCCTTGGCATGCAGCTGTCTTCCATACAAAAACGTGTCTTCTCCGTCCAACGTAGTTTGCATCTTTTTTTCAGCATAAACTTTTTTTAAAACTTTTTTTTCATGTTTTGCTTCATAACAAACGAGACATCTAACACACAGTGTGGCAACGACAAATGACAACAACAACAACAACAACAAAAGTATGCACATGTAAAAAGACAACGTTGACATATGAACTCCATATAGCATACAGAATATACATAATGATATTTTATACACTGAAAGTTTAAAAATGAACATCCAGATCTGAGCATGTGTCAACATTTATTTTATGAATTTGTTTCACAGATTACATCTTTTTGCTGAACGATAATCAAGCATCAGCGAACAATATGATAACAGAAATATATTAGTTTATGCATGTAAGATAAGTATTGTTCACATAGAAACAACCCATAACTTACAACACATATTTAAACAATATTCTAATCAATGGTTTTATTGTGTACGTCAAGATTCAAGAACATGTCATGAAGAAAATCTGTTTTCTATGAGGAGATCATTGGCATATAGTTGTTGCAATGAGTATGAAAAATAGACAAGTGAAAGTTTTTTTTGGCATTGCATTGTTTAATTTTGAATCTCTGATTTAGCATTCTTCGGAAAATATGTATATTCGGAACACATTTGTCTGCTTTGCATTTCTATATAAATTCATCAGCAGAAGCTTTGTATTTCTTCAGAACTTGAAGGTTGGACACTCCGTTTTGCCATTTCATATTGCTGATGTTTGGCAGGTATGTTTAATGGAACCACTCATCTGTTGAATGTGCCTTCAGTAGGTAGTTCAATTATCGCAGCAGTACAGCAGAGCTCAGGCTAAACTCGAGGGATTCAGAGGAGGTCTGGTTCCCAGACGTGCAATACGCAGGTCAACCGTTGTGTGGACATGCCCTGGTGCCCACGAACCAGACCCCCAGCTATGGGTAAATAGCACCACTGCCTTGTGGGTGTCTCAGGTGAAACCTAGGCTAAGGGAGTAAACTCTGACAGAAAACACCACTGCTTTGTGGTTATCATAGGAGAGAATAAAGCTAAGGGAGTAAACCATGACAGAAAATCACCCCTACTGCCTTGTGGAAACGACAAAAGCTAGCGGAGAGTCCATACCAAAACCGATGGAAGACGTCGGGAAATCACCATCGTATATTCCCAAGATTGTCATGGCCACACAAAATACGAAAAAGGAGTTCGTGAGTGTTATATAGAACCGATACTGTTGTATGGTTGTGAGGCGTGGACAGTCAACACGCAAAGTCAGAACAAAATTGAGTCAGCTAAAATGTGGTTTCTAAAATGAATGTTGAAAGTTCCACGGACAGTAAAGAAAACAAACGAAAAAGTCTTGAAGGAGGCAGACACAAGAAGTTCATCAACACAGAAGATTAGTTAAAGACAAGCAAATTTATAAAACATTTTATTAGGAAAGAAAAATAGAGCACCCAGTCACACCATGAATGCTGGAGGGAAAGAGAACACCAGGTAGACTCAGGGAGAAAATATTGTACGGACTTGCAGGGTGGCTGAGGGCGGGAAGGGTAGGAGATGTACTTGCAGCGACAAGGGATAGATGTACATAGATGGCCATGCTGCAGGGCACACCATGATGACGATGAAGAAGAAGAAGAAGGTGATGATGATGATGATGATGATGATGATGACAGCAGGATGCTCAAGAATACTGCTATAACGTCATTTTCTCAAACGCAACGAAACATTATATCGGATCAAGTTTTGTTAGTTAAAATTTCAGAATCATTGGTTCACAGTCCTGTTAATGCGTTACTTTAAGATTATTATTATAATTATGATTTTTTTTTTACGGCGATTTTTCTTTTACATTATTGATGTTAGCATTGTTCTAGTTTCATTTCTCTGTTCATCCATATCCTTTTTCTTAAGACCTTGCCGCTTCCTTTTAATTTTTTTTACGTCCCTTACTCTGTTCCCCTCTCCCCTCCCCCCTCCCCCCCTAATTTCATCCTCCATGCCAATTTTTCCCCGTCTAATATCACGTATAGTGAAAAGACGTTAAATCAAGCAACGAACGAACGAACGAAACATTGGGAAGTGAATTGTTTCCTCTGAATGCATTTCTTGTGTCTTTTGGCCCCAACAGTTTCACTGTGTAGTAGTGTTTTCTTGATTAAACACGCGTTAACGTTCTATTTTTATGTGCTCCTGATGATTCTTGTTATTGTTATCGTTGTTTAAAGCCCAGCCGACTGCATAGAGCCATACCAGGGCTATAACCGCTTCAAAACATGCAAAACTTCAACAGGAAAATAAAGAAAAGAAAATTCAGTACACATATCAATGCATTTGAGCACATAATCTAAGGACATGCCCCTGGCGTTGACCACTATGTCCAATTTATCGTACAGGGGATTTGAAAAACATACCTGAATATAAATTTAAGCATACCTAAGGACACCAAAACATATACAAAAACAGGCATAAATTACCTAAAATTGCTTCTGCATATCCCACCTCCCTAGGGCCAAAAATGCACTTAATACATGTCTCCCTAGAGCCGAAAATGCAATTAATAATGTACTCAATTATCATTCCTAAGAAAAAGTACGTAAGACTTTATCGAATACATACAGATGCAAGGCAGAAAATGATAGGAAGAAAGGAGAGAAAGCAAAGAAACAAGGTAGAAACAAAGAGTGTGACAGAAAAGAGGAAGTTTCTAGCACAGAACGATGATGATGATGATGATGATGCTGATGATGATGATGATGATGATGATAACATCAGGGCTCTCAAGAATACTGCTATAACGTCATTTTATCAAACAGAACGAAATATTGGGAAGTTCAGTGTTCTTGTGAGTGTACTTCTTTGTCTTTCGGCCCAAAAGTTTCACTGTATCGTTTTCTTGATTTAAATACACGTTTGCCTTCTATTTTTATATGCTCCTGATGATGATGATGACGACGACGACGACGACGACGACGATGATGATGATTATGAATCACGTCAAGTAATCAGAATATCTTTCAGCTGCAGGATTCCCATATGTTGGTGCTGACGATCTGGCTGTGGAAGGTGCGTTTTCATGGAGGGATGGAACTCCTTTGCCTTGCAACAGTCCTATGTGGAAGACGGGCCAGCCTGATAGTGCTAACTACAACCAAGACTGCGTGAGGTTATCTATAATTGACAAAAAACTATCTGATAATTCGTGTACTGTCAAGAGGAGGTTTATATGTCAGAAATTTCTCTAGATGCTGAACATTGGGTTATTAAACAAAGGTGTTTATACGCGTGTGTCAAAAATAATGCTTGCACAACAATCTTCCAAAGAAGAAAGGGACGCACTACACTCCCTCAAAAAACAGAGACACGTTGTCATCAAACCAGCAGACAAGGGGGATGCAATTGTAGTCTGGGACAGACATCTGTATATCAAGGAAGGACATCTGTATATCAAGGAAGCCCAGAAACAACTCCACCATCACGCCTTCTACAAAAAGTTGGACCAACCTGCCCACATGACCAATCATGCCAAGATATCCAAACTTAATAATCTCATAACCTCTAAGCAGCTGCCCCCCACTGCCAGACTACTCATCAAACAACTTCCAGACCAATCACTTTTTTATTTACTTCCCAAAATACATAAAGCCAACAATCCTGGCCGTCCTATCGTGTCAGCTTGCAACTGCCCCACTGAAAACATTTCTCAGTTTCTTGACCACATTTTGCAACCTATAGTCCAGGCTTTGCCTACCTTCATCAAAGACACTAACCATACATTGAATCTGATTCAAATATTAAATGAAGACCACACCTTCAAACCCCAATACCTGTTCACTTTGGATGTGACCTCTTTATACACCAGCATACCCCACTCCGACGGGTTAAAAGCTCTCCAGCATTTTCTGGACAAACGACGTGACCAAACATTGTCCACTTCAACCCTTGTCCAACTTGCAGAGCTGGTTCTTACCATGAACACATTTTCGTTCGGAGATGAGACGTTCTGGCAAGTTAGCGGAGTCGCCATGGGTACTAAGATGGGCCCCAGCTATGCCTGCTTATTCATGGGATATTTGGAGGAACAAATCCTACAACAATACAAGAAACCCAAACCTGAATTATACAAAAGATACATAGACGATTGCATTGGCATGACATCCCTCGATCATGACCAACTTTTACAATTCATCCACTACGTCCAAACGTTTCACCCATCCATCAAGTTCACATATGAAATTTCAAACACATCCATAAGCTTCCTGGATATCGAAGTTTCCCTTCAATCTGAACAACTAGTCACTACAGTCCACTACAAACCTACAGACTCACATTCCTACCTGGACTACCAATCATCTCACACTTCCAACACCAGAAACAGCATTCCCTACTCGCAGTTCTTGAGACTACGACGCCTCTGCTCAGACGAAGACAATTTTCAGGACAAAGCAGTTGAAATGACTAGATTTTTCCTGCGCAGACATTACCCACCCGAGGTCATCAATGAAGCCCGGAAAAAAGTCAACTCTGTCTCTCGGCCAAATGCCCTCCATTCAAAGCCCAAAGCTGTCACAGAGGATCGGCCAGTCCTCAGTCTAGTTTACCACCCGTCCGTGCACCTCATAAAAAGGATCATCTTGTCCAACTGGAACATTTTGCGATCCAGTCCCACTACAGGTGAAACCTTTGACAAGCGCCCTTTGATCGTCTACAAGAGAGACACAAATTTCCGCGACTTGCTGGTGCATTCGAATCTCAGCAAACCAGTTAGCCAACCTCCAGGAACCTCTCCATGCAACAAACCTAAATGCAAGACTTGTCCTTTCTTGTGCTCAGCCACCACAGTCAAAGGCCCCAAATCTCATATGAGAATTACAAAACATTTCAACTGTCAAACTTATAACATTGTCTACTTGATCAGCTGCTCTAAATGTTCCCAATTGTATATTGGTGAAACTGGACGCACCCTTGACACACGTTTCAAAGAACACTTGGCTGATATCCGCCACCAAAGGGATAAAACTATCCCCAATCACTTCAACCAATCAGACCACTCAATCAATGACATCCGAGTGAAAGGTCTGTGGCTTCTACACAATAACAGCACCATAGACAGGAAAGACAGAGAATCCCACCTCATAAATAAACTTGGAACACGCAAACCACATGGTCTTAATGACAAACCATAAGCAACAAAATTCAGACATGCCGTTTCATGTCTCTTCCTGTTCCCACGCCTACCAGATTCTTGGCACCGGGCACAATCTACTCCCTTATCTCTTGGCTCTTGCCCTGTGCCTTCTTCAGAATAGGGCTATACCGATATAGCATGGCCACTTCTCAAAATTGCAGAACTCATCTCACTTCCCTTTTGACATCATAGTTGCCTCCCCTCTCCCCTTTTCTTACTACTGCTCATGATGACATGGGCATTCCATCTCTTACCCACTGGACGAGGCGGCAAGGAAGTTTTTAGTCCCGTTTTTATTATCCATTGTTTGGTGTCTGTGATTTGTCTGTGACCGTGCGTTCGCGCTTGACAAAGGCTAGTTGGCCGAAAATTTGCGCTTGTTTTGTTTTGTCTTGTTGAAGACGCGCTTACATTGGTTTTCTTGTTCTTCTGGTTAATCTTTTTTTGTTTTTTTGTTTATTCGTTTTTCTTTCTTTTCCCTTTTTGGTATAATTTTTTTTTTATTATTATCATTATTGGTAGTAGTAGTAGCATTCTCTTTATTATTTTTATATATTATTTATTATCATTAATATTATTGTTATTTTTATTGTTATTTATTATTATTATTCTTACTATTATTGTCATTATTATTATTATTATCATCGTTATTATTATCATTATTATTTGCTCATTCACTATCTTTTCCCAAAAGCTTGTTATTCTGTAGTAGTTTATTATGAGCCTTGAAGCACACCATTGATTATGACGATGAGCAAGAATTGTCAAATTGGAGTTAATAGGGTTATTTCAAGAGGGATTCACCGCGCTCGGACAACTTCATATGCACTCCATCTAAATCTGCCAGCAATTATCTGACAGATTTCCTGAGCCTGCACAAAACTCTATGCGCTGGCAAGGTCTTGAAACGGGGAAAGGGGAGAAGGGACCTGGCAAACACTAAACTGACACCACCTGAATGATGTAAACATTAAGATGTGCAGCAAACAGGCTAGTTTTTATGTTGCAGGCTGGGATTGAACTCAAGATATCAAATCTTGAGTCTACGGCTCTACAAACTAGCCCACGTACGATGATGAAAAGCTCTCCCAACAATCCTGATCGTCTGCTATGGGTCTTCTTGTGGGGAGACCGATTTTGGAGGGATATGTTCTTCCAATAGGCACCCACATGGGATACAAGATACAAGATACAAGAAGTTTTATTTAGCCCAAAGCATCACAATGGGAAATTGTTTTGGCATTCGCATTAAAATATATATAGGCACAAGAACGCATAAACAAATGTACACACATACTCTTACTTTCTCTCACTCTCTCTTTCACCCCTCTCTCACCCTCTCCCTCCCCTCATCTCTCTCCCCCCCCTCTTTGTCGAAACAATATCAAAGATAATGACAATCTAAATATGTACGGTTAAAAAAGCGCACATCATAAGAGTCAGATGCCTTGGTCAGGACTTTTAACAATGGACAAAAAGGGCAATACTCATTGAAAAACAACTTTGGTAGGTATAGAAAAAATTTGATTAAAGATGCAACGCGATATGCACATTAAAATCAAAATGAGTTAAATACAATAAAATGAGTATGTAGACTAAGAGGACAAGGTTAAACAAGAGAAGAACAAGAACAAGATTTTATTTTAGCCCAGGATGGGGTTCTAAGCCACCTGGGTTCGGCTTCTGCCAGTCCCTCTTTTGTTGAAAAGCAACATTACTTAATTGTCACTGTAAGCAAAGCCAGTACAAGATTGAGGCAGCCGAGATGTGGTTTCCAAGAGGAATTTTGAGAGTTCCATGGACAGCAAAGAAAACAAACGAGATAGTCTCGATGAAGGCAGACACAAGAAGATCATTCATAAGGAAGATTAAGAAAAGACAGGCATCATCCATAGGCTATTTTATGAGGAAAGGGGAACTGGAGCACCTGGTCACAACAGGAAAGCTGGAGGGAAAGAGAGCACGAGGTAGACCCAGGGAAAAATATATTGGACGGACTTGCAGAGTGGCTGAAGACAGAGAGGTTGGAAGATGTGCTTGCGGCAACAAGGGATAGAAACAGATGGAAGGCCATGATCGCCAACGCCATGTGGCAAGGCACCTGATGATGATGATGATGATGATGATGATGATGATGATGATGATGATGAAATGTCATTGTGACCTGCAGGTACAGCTGTCACCTGCAAACTCTGTTGCTGGTAATGTCTTCCCGAGCTGGTGGTGTTGATGCTGTGTGACTTTTTAACTTTTTTTTTTTTTATCTTAACCAGGTTGTCGTTTTTGACATGGTGTTAGCCCTGATAAGGCTCTAGTGGTCGGCTGGACTACAAGCAACATGAACTTGAACTTGGTGTTAGCCCTGATAAGGCTCTAGTGGTCGGCTGGACTACAAGCAACATGAACTTGAACTTGGTGTTAGCCCTGATAAGGCTCTAGTGGTCGGCTGGACTACAAGCAACATGAACTTGAACTTGGTGTTAGCCCTGATAAGGCTCTAGTGGTCGGCTGGACTACAAGCAATATGAACTTGAACTTGGTGTTAGCCCTGATAAGGCTCTAGTAGTCGGCTGGACTACAAGCAACATGAACTTGAACTTGGTGTTAGCCCTGATAAGGCTCTAGTAGTCGGCTGGGCTACAAGCAACATGAACTTGAACTTGGTGTTAGCCCTGATGAGGCTCTAGTAGTCGGCTGGACTACAAGCAATATGAACTTGAAATTGGTGTTAGCCCTGATGAGGCTCTAGTAGTCGGCTGGACTACAAGCAATATGAACTTGAACTTGGTGTTAGCCCTGATGAGGCTCTAGTAGTCGGCTGGACTACAAGCAATATGAACTTGAACTTGGTGTTAGCCCTGATGAGGCTCTAGTAGTCGGCTGGACTACAAGCAATATGAACTTGAACTTGGTGTTAGCCCTGATAAGGCTCTAGTAGTCGGCTGGACTACAAGCAACATGAACTTGAACTTGGTGTTAGCCCTGATAAGGCTCTAGTAGTCGGCTGGACTACAAGCAATATGAACTTGAACTTGGTGTTAGCCCTGATATGGCCTAGTGGTCGGCTGGGCTATGAGCATTATGAACATGAACTTGGTATTGGCCCTGATAAGTCTCCAGTAGTCGGCTGGGCTATAAGCAAGATGAACTTATAATTATAATTATAATAATTATAATTTATATAATAATATATAATAATAATTACAATATTTATATAGCGCAAAATCTTGATAAAATCAAATCTAAGCGCTGAAACAGACGCGCACGCACGCACGCACGCACGCACGCACGCACGCACACACACACACACACACACACACACACACACACACGCATGGCTATAAATGGGGAGAAAGAATAAAAGCAATAAAAGCAAGAATAAAAGCAATGGAAAATTATAGAGAGCATAGCATATACAATTATATATTATAACAATGTGATTCCTTCCGAGCGGAGACAGGCTGCAGAGGGGGGTTGAGTGAGGTTAGGATTTTATGCAGAGGAGAAAAGGCGAGTTTTGAGAGCGGACTTGAAGGAGACAAAAGTAGGTTGCTGACGGACTGAGAGAGGAAGTTTGTTCCAGGAGAGTGGACCAGAAACAGAGAAGGCTCATGGACCATAGGTATTGAGCTTAGTGCGTGGAAAGCGAAAAGTCAGAGGATCGGAGGCAGAGCGGAGGGTACGTGAGGGAACATAGAGAATAAAGGCTGTCTTTAGTATTGAGTGTGAGCCCTACACCATTATTTAGTTAGAGATTTGAACTTTACACATAAATATGGGAAACAGTGGGCCCACACCTGGAACACATATCTTGTGTGCATACAGAATGTGAGAGTGGAGCGCTGGTGTTCCCTCAATGTTCATCACAGTCTTGGTGAAGTGTTGAATACTAGAAGCTGTATATGGTGCCCAGTGCTATGTTCTCCTCTCGTATTTTTTTTTTCTTTTTCTTTTTTTTTAAAGAATCATCGTACTTAGGGAGGCTACCTTTGTGCTCACCTTTTTTCTTCCCATTTTCCTACACCACCTTAATGGCGCTGAAGCTTGTACTTTTTTTCTTTTTTTTTTTTTTTACAACGCGATGACGATGGTATTGATGTGGATAATGATCATGATGCTATGGAGTTTCACCTAAGATTGAGACTGTGTGACAGGGCTGTACTCTATGCTTACTATCATCATATATCCTGACATCAACCGGGCCTGAGAGATACAGACACCTGCAGTGCTGGTCACAAGATTTGAGCAACACCCTCAATGACGCATCCATGAAGTGGATGAGACTCGACTGTGTGGTCCCAGTCATCCCAATGAGCCCATAGCACGCCCAACTCCGGGTAGGAACCAGTCAAAGCCAAAAAATCCTACGATGATATAATTTTGAAAGGACTGATGGGGATTTGAACACACAACCTTCCAGTCAGTAGTCCACTGCGTTAACCACTACACCACAGCGACTGGTTTCCTCTGGTATCTTTGATCAAGTAAGTTGTCTTTGATGATTGCATTATGGATAGATTTTATTAGACAGCAAGTTAAGATGTATGACGTACAACAATTGGATGAACCATGATGTGTGTTTGTTAATAAATCTGTATTCTTCTCATTTTGGAATGGGCTCTTGATTAGTTTGACTGTATCTTGTCCAGCGACCCTGTCCTCTTGTCTATCCTTCTGTTGTGAAATGATATGATCCCATGCTAAGATGTGGCAAAACATTGGACAAACACGGTGCAAATGCGGGCTGCACAATCCCTACTAGACATGGTTGAGAATGAAGGAGCTCAGTCCCCAGACACTCGGAAGAGGCGAGTCGACATCCCTGGCCCTTATCACACTTTAGTAGGAGACACACATTCCCTACCATACATAGTGGAGTTGGGACCAAACATATCGCCCCATTACACTGCCATTACCTGGTACTGTAAATAGTGTTGAGTGAAAGATTTCACAGTATGCTGACGGTACGGAATTCACGTTGTGTGGAAGTAAAACTTCATTACATTGAAACATGTACAGGGCAGCTCATGGGTGTATGTGCAGGCTTAAGGCTTGTGCCATGATCACCATGCACGTGGCACTTGTGACGTCAGTACATATGGAATTCATTCCGAGCGCGGAGACGTCATCTTGAGAAACTGAAACTGAAACATGTACTTGGCAGTCTTGGAAATAGATTCGAGCTTGCTACTGAATGCTGGTAAAATGAGTGCTATTGGGCTCTATGGCAGGAAAAATTCGGCCGTTACATACATACAGTTTTAAGAATAATTTAGAACCCTCCAAACTTTAAAGTACTCGGACTTTGGCTTACCAATGACTTGAAAGATTGCAAGAGTTTAAACTACTCAGAAAAAAATTACGTAAGTCAAAACAGTATTTAAAATACAGCTGAAAAGTTACACTATACTTCTTGGTGTAGTAGATGCCTTAAAACGACTTATCCTTTCAAAGTTAATACACATAGATTTTGTTGTCAAATCTGCATGATAACTTTGTTGATAATTCACAAAATTTGTGTTTTCACTTTGTGTTGAGCAATAGAATTTATTGTTAATTTTTGTTTAAAGACCAGGCGAATGAGTAGAGCCATATATCGGAGCTATAAACATTTCAATACGCACACAATACTTCAACAAGTAAAAAAAGGGAAAAGAAAATGAAGTACACATATCAATGCATTCGCGCACATCATCTAAGATGTTCCTGGCGTTGACCAGTCTGTCCAATTTACCACACAGTGGATTTAAGAAAACATCTGAATACAAATTGTGTGTGTGTGTGTGTGTGTGTGTGTGTGTGTGTGTGTGTGTGTGTGTGTGTGCGTGCGTACAAGTGTGTATGTGCGTGTTTTTATTTGCACACACGCCAGTGTGTGTGTGCATGTATGTGTGCGTGCGAGTGTGTGTGTATAGGCCTACTTATGAATGAGAAGGAAGACAGAGGGAGGGATTCAGTCACACAGCATATACAAAACACAGATTACAAGATATACTGGTTTATTAATTGATAATTTGGTAGTATACATAAAATCTTATAATACAAGAATACCCTGCATATTTGTCATAATCAACAACAATAATAATATTATAATAATAATAAGAAGAATAACAATAATAATAATAATAATAATATAATAATAATAGTAGGGAGGGAAAGACTATAACAAAAGTTGGTATGTTTGAAGTCTTGCATGAAAGACGATGAAAACTATAAAATACATGAACTGTTCTACGAAATATATCTCTCTCTCTCACACACACACACTCATCAAGTCTGTTTTTGATATACACATATTTGCTGTCATTTTACACACACACACACACACACACACACACACACACACACACACACACACACACAGAAAGAGACCCTCTTTTTACTTCACACGTTTATCTCCCTCCCACCCCACCCCCTCTCTCTCTTTCTACCGCACACATATATACATACACGTCAGATTTCTCGATTAAATAAACGATAGGCATGACATTCTATTTCTTCATCGTACTTAATTCTACTCATCAAATTTGTGACACAAAACAGTCAACTCCTACATACATTTTCTATTTTGTGACCACCAGACATTTTTGTTAATACTGAAGAGAAAACAAACGTGTAAAAAAAATTTTTTTAAATTAAAAAAAACCGTAAATTGACGGCCCCGGTCGCCAAGTGGGTAAACGCTGGACTCAACAGGAAGCTCCCGGGTTCCATTCGTCCAGACACATCAGCCTACTGGGTAAAAGGTGGAGATTTTTCTACCCTCGGTTGACATGTGTTCAGACCCCTCCTCTGTGTGTATACGCATGCAGAATATCAAATAATCTGTACGTTAAATTCCTGAAAGTCGTGTCTGTGACAAGACTTGTGGAAGCACTATTAAAACACCCAGCGTGAACGTCCACCAAAGACGGAGTAAGTAGACTGCGCAGCTACATACCGTCTGTATCATGTCAGCCAAACGTGCACACACCCCTTTGGGAAAATTGGGACGCTACACACACACACACACACACACACACACATACATACACACACACAGACACACACACAGACATACACACACACACACCCAACAAACAATAGACATGAAAATCGGTTAGTGCCATCTGTGTCTCTTACTTGCTCACTCTCTGTTACATACTGGCAGGACAACAATAAACAAAACAAAAATCACGATCTCTAAAAAAAAATCCAAAAAAAAGTCCACTGGTATTCAAGCCATCTCGACATTCTCATTAACTGTTTTACCACAAACACACACACACACACACACACACACACACACACACACACACACACGCACGCACGCACGCACACACACACACACACAAAACACCCCAGAAACACACACAAAAAAAAAACACAGACACAAACACAGACACAAACACACACACACACAAACACTCACACACACACACACACACAAACAAACAAACACTCACACAAACACACACACATGAATGCACATTTTTCAGCCCAACACCACACAGACACTATCTTGTTGCACAGTTTCCACACTCTTCGGTGGGGTGTACGAGCTGGACGCTTTTGTGTTTCAAAAAGCCAGCCATCAAACAAACAATGACTTGGCTTGCAGGATGTGCATATCTGATTTTCTGAGAGCGTATAGAAAGAAATGGGTTTCAAGCATTGTCTGCATATTTGACAACCTTGAAAATGGAAAATAAATTCTCAACCCTTTGTCCAGTTAATATGCACATCAAACATTCATTACACACAATCAATCAAGCTTTTAACACATAACTCTCTCTCTCACATGTTTGAAAATAATATATAGATAATAGTAACAACAACAACAACAACAACAAAAATAACAATAATAATAACAATAACAACGATAATAACAACAACAATAATAGTAATAATAATGATAACAATAATAAGTTATAATCATATATATATATATATATATATATATATAATAAAAGTAATGATATTAACAATAACAACAATGATATGATACGAGTAATAACAATAATGATAATAATAACAATAACAATAATGATGATGATGATGATGATATTTCCAAAGCATCAAATCTTGATACAAGAATCAAACCAAAACACACTCTCGACATTCATCAAAATGACCAAAATTTCAGGGCACAAATCGAACGCAAACTGGGAAGGGGGAGGACAGAAGGAGGTGGTGTAGAGAAAAAGAGAGGGCACATAGAGGGGAAATAACTACAAGACAAAAAGGTAGGTCTTCAAGCTAGACTTGAAGGAAGATTATCTCTATATATCTAGTACCGTATGCATATAAAAAGAAGCTGATGGACAACACACTCTCTCTCTCTCACACACACACACACAGACACATGCATGCTCACAAAACAAAACCTTTCCAACAGAAGCCATGTACGCAGATTAAATCAGAAGATACGTAAATACTATGCAGTCACATTTCAGGTTGTTTGTCTGTTTGTTTGTTTGTTGTTGTTGTTTTGTGTGGTCAGTTTGCACTTGCACTACTTCCATCATAAAATACCTTTCGATATTGTTTCTTTATTTGCTGTTTCTTTAATCATTCAATCTTGTCTCGCAGAGTAGGGGAGACGAGAGAACGTTTGTCTTCTTTTTATTTTATTTTTCCCCATTTTCTGTGCCACCTTAATAGCCATAGAAATTGGGATAGTTTTCACAATGCTATGGTGAGGACGAGGATAATAACTGATCCTATGGAGTTCCACAGAGGATGGAGACTGCACGACAGGGCTGTACTCTACATTTAACTATCACGACCTCTCCTGTTGTCAACCAGGCCCAAGTAATACAGAGACCTGCGGAGTTGATCAGGAGATATGGACAACACGGGAAAGGGAGGGAGGGAGGGATGACTTACAAGTGATGACGTCAGTTGCTGAAGCTTACAAGAAAAACCACAAGAGTGCAAATGGGGCCCAGAGCACCAATGCCTCACCTCTCTCTGGACAATCCTCTTCCCAAGCTTCTGAAGCCACTCAATAGTCATTTTATCAAGCAAGGGGCTGTCCATGCGTTCGGACCCAGTCATCAGTTACCTTGTTTACAAACAGTGTCCGTTTTACTGCAAAGTTTTTGTTTCTCTCTTGCCATCTCGCCACTTGCCATCTTGCCACTTGTGCACGAGTGTGCTAGCTTGCTTGCTTGCTCACCTCTTACTTACTTGCTTGCTTACCTACTTACTTACTCACTTTCTTACCTATCTATCATAAAGAAAATATTGGCTTCACCTAGTTGATAGATGGCTGAGCATTTGGGCACTGACTAAGGGGGGTGGGGGGTGGGGCAGGGTCTGTCATGTGAGACGAGTTTACACAGAATAGCCAATTGTGTAGTGATTCAGACCTTTAATGATATATTCATTTACTTCATGTATAGTTTCCCTTTTAAAGGTAAGATACACACAAACACATGCCATTTACATGTAACCAAGATTATTCAAGTGGTACGCTTATAAAACACCACTATACAATATACACTAGGTAAAACATAGTCTAGGTAGGTCCTCAAGACCTGGCCAGTTCATGGGTTTATGTGCAACTTAAGGCATGTGCCACGGTCACCATACACGCGGCACCTGTGACGTTAGTGCATATAGAAATCGTGAGCGCGGAGACGTCATCATGAGAAACTGAAACTGAAACTAGCTTGTGAGGAACAGACTCCTGCCCATCTCCCTTCAACATTTTGCTTCCCGCACACTGTCCACCAGCATCCTGCATTGTCAACCATGCCAGCAAAGCAAAAACTTGACCCTTTGACTCCCACACTTTGTCTACCAGCATCCTGCATTGTCAACCATGCTAGCAACGCAAAAACATAATCCGTTGACTCTCTCACCCTTTCCACCAGCTTCTTGCAGGAAGCTGGTGGAGAGGTGTAGGGAATAAATGGGTTTAGTTTTAGCAGTTGGTGGATAGGGTGCGGGAGTCAAAGGGTTAAACTTAGTTCTGTGTGTTGCTTGTCTAACAAAACAAACAAACAACAACAAAAAAACAAATCATAGCTTGCCTAGCAAGTAACATATTCCGTAAAGGCATAGATACGCACAATTTACTTCGTCAAAATAATACGACTTAAATTACATGTTTGTGGTATTTGTTATGTAGGTTTGTGCTGAAATGTGAGCTATACGAAGGATCATGCACTCATATCCCATTGGTATGGACCCAAAGCCTAATCAATAATTCGTTCAATGATCAGTGTTTTCTCTCTCTGTCTCTCTCTCTCTCTTGTACATGTGTGTGAGGTAGATAGATGAAAGCACACTGAAGATGACTATATTACTGTGTCTCTGTGCAGTGCGTGCGTGCGCGCGCGCGCGCGCGTGTGTGTATGTGTGTGTAAGAGAGACAAGAGCGAATGAGAGAGAATCCAAGTGAGAGTGGGTGAATGTGAGAGAGATAGCGAGCAAGAGAGAGAGAGGAAGAGAGAGAGAGAGAGAGAGATGAAAAGGAGATAGAGAGAGAGAGACACAGAGGCTGAGAGAGAGAGAGAGGCAGAGAGACAGACACTGAGAGAAAGAGAGGATGAGAGAGAGAGACAGACAGAGACAGAGACTGCTAGAGAGAGAAAGAGAGAGAGAGAGAGAGAGAGAAAGAGAGGGAGAGAGAGAGGGAGAGAAACAGACAGACAGACAGACAGACAGGAGAATAAGTATGGTTGAACATCTTTCCATTTCACATTGCGATACCTACAAAGCCAATCGTCATAAACTTGTCATGAATCATGCAATAACAGACTATGGGCTGCCACGCTGTGGCAAAGATCAAACTAACCTTTCTGCCTCGACAGTTCTCTTCCCCTAAACCCTCAATCACGAATCGGCATAAGTCTTTCAGAAAGTGTAACCCTTTTTTTTCTTTATTTTCTTTGGGTTTTTTTTCTTTTTCTTTTTTTTCTTTTGTTTTTTTTTTCTTTTCTGCTCCTGAATCTAATAATTGCAATTCGTTATCTGTTTCTGTTACGTTGTTTAGGAAGAGGAACAAAAGCGAATTTCATGAGACTTAAAATTTTCTTCTATACAGCTGGTGTCTGATAGCTAGCTATATGGTACCATAAACACTTTGACTCCCGTACCTTATCCACCACCTGGAAAAAAAAAACTTAACCCTTTGACAACCTCACCCTATCCACCAACTTCTTGAAGGAAGCCGGTGGACATAGTGAGGGAATCAAAGGGTTAAGTTTTTTGCTCTGCTATCATGGCTAGCAATGCAGGATGCTGATGGACAGGATGCGGGAGAGAAAGGGTTATGACATCAGGATGCAGGAGTGAAAGGGTTAAGACATCAGTCACAAGCGTGACCTGGCTTCAAGGCACCTGACCACATTAGGAGACGCAGGTTCAAATCCGTAGACAAAATTGCCACAGCAGGAGGACATCCAGGATTCATGGCATGGACGCAGCCCGGCTCCGGCCCCATTCAAGTGTGAGGACTTAAGAGTCAAAAACACGGGAGGGGGGGGGGGGGGGGGAGCTTCTCCTCTAAGCACCTACTATTATCCAACTCTCTCCAGAGTTTCCTGCCACTGTAATGTCTTGCATACTCTTGACGAAGGCCTGTTACTGTTATTTTTGTTTCAAGCCCAGCCGACTGCGTAGAGCCATATCAGGGTTATAACCGTTTCAAAACATGCACAATACTTCAACAGGATAAAAAAAAAAAAGGTAAAGAAAATTAAGTACAAATATCAATGCATTCGCACACATAATCTACGGACATGCCCTTGCATTAACCACTTCTGTTCCATTTATCGCACGATGGATTTAGAAAAAAAAAACCACACACCTGAATAAAAATTTAAGCACACCTAAGGACACCCCAAAACGGGCAGAAAACAGTCGGATAGGGTGAGTGAGTCAAGTGTTAAGTTTTTGCAGTTGGTGGATAAGGTATAGGAGTCAAAATTAACGCAACTCTTATTCGAAAAAATTAGAGTCAAAATCAACAGACCTTTTAGTCAAAAGAATTTGAGTCAAAATTAACAGGCCTTTACTCGAAAGAACTAGAGTCAAAATTAACAGACTTTTACTCGAAAGAATTAGAGTCAAAATTAACAGACTTTTTACTCGAAAGAACTAAGTCAAAATTACAAACTGAATCAAATAACAGACTTTTTACTCGAAAGAACAAGTCAAAATTAACAGACTTTTACTCGAAAGAACTAGAGTCAAAATTAACAAAAGAATAGAATCAAATTAACACTTTTTACTCGAAAGAACAAGTCAAAATTAACATACCTTTTACTCGAAAGAACTAGAGTCAAAATTAACAGACTTTTACTCGAAAGAATTTTGAGTCAAAATTAACAGACTTTTTACTCGAAAGAACTAAGTCAAAATTAAGAGACTTTTACTGGAAAGAATTAGAGTCAAAATTAACAGGCTTTTACTCGAAAGAATTTGAGTCAAAATAACACCATTTTTACTCGTAAGAACTAGAGTCAAAATTAACATATCTTTTACTCGAAAGAGTTCGAGTCAAAATTAGCACTTTTTACTCGAAAGATTTTAAGTCAAAATAAAGACATTTTACTCGAAAGAACTAGAGTCAAAATTAACAGACCTTTTACTCTTAAGAATAGAGTCAAAATTAACAGACCTTTTACTTGAAAGAACTAGAGTCAAAATTAAAGACCTTTTACTTGAAAGAATTAGAGTCAAAATTAACAGACCTTTTACTCGAAAGAATTAGAGTCAAAATTAACAGACCTTTTACTCGAAAGAACTGGAGTCAAAATTAAAAGACCTTTTACTCTAAAGAATTAGTCAAAATTAACAGACCTTTTAGTTTTACTCCAAAGAATTTGAGTCAAAATTAATAGGCCTTTTAACTCGATAGAATTTGAGTCAAAATAAAAAAAACATTTTCTCAAAAGAACTAGAGTCAAAATTAACAGACCTTTTACTCGAAAGAACTGGAGTCAAAATTAACAGAACTTTTAATCGAAAGAACTAGAGTCAAAATTAACAGAACTTTTACTTGAAGAACTAGAGTTAATTTAACAAAACTTTAAGAACTAGAGTCAAAATTACAGAACTTTTACTTGAAAGAACTAGAGTTAATTTAACAAAACTTTTAAGAACTAGAGTCAAAATTAACAGACCTTTTACTCGGCAAAACGAAATAGAAACCCTTCCTGAAAGACAACGCTATGAGAAAAGAGACGACAAACAAGCAACAAAAAGTACAAGCCAACATGCTGGGGGTGGTTGGGAAACAAACTTATATGACCTTCTAGAGTGCTCTGTTGACATTTAGTCCTTTAAAAGGGAAGGTCTTACGCTCTACCAAAGCAGGCAATGATCGTTTCGCTCTGTGTAGAACTCGTCTGAAGTGCTGCACTGGGTGGCAAGAAGGGAGAGGCATCCATACATGTACATATGTACAGCTAGGCAAACTTAAGATAGCAGCACTGCGCAAAGTGTAGAGACACCACCTAATTAACTAACAGAGCACGCAGTGAAAATAAACTCACAACGAAACTGCAGAAACCAGATACCGATTATCAGCAACTATAAGATAATAATAATACTATTTTCTCACTGGCCAAGATGATTGTAAGAACTATCAGCAGATATATAATAATGGTACCATTATGAGACAGAGACATGCAGGCACACACACACACACACACACACACACACACACACACACACACACACACACATACATACACACACAACGCACGCACGCACGCACACATACACACACACATCACACATTATCAAATTAGAAAGTTAAATATCTGTTACGCAGTTCCAGATGTAACAATGGCCTTTTGCGGACTGAAAGAGCAAGTCTTGAAACATGATCAAAAAAACAAAAAAAAAAGAAAAGAAAAAAAGTATTTCATACACACGCCATATTCTCTTTTTCTCTCTCTCTCAAATTAGCTCGAAATTCTAAATTTGCGACTTACTGAAACTCTAGTAAAACATTTCATGGCATTACAACAATGCCCATCTGCAAACCAAAAGCATAATAACTGATTAAACATGTAAAAAAAAAACATGAAATACACACAACTATCTCTCTCTCTTTCACTCTCTCTCTCTCATTATTAGCTCTTAACTCAATTGTGCAACTTACTGAAACTCTAGTAAACATTTCATGGCATTACAATAATGCCCGTCGGCAAACCAAAAGCACAATAACTGATTGAACATGATGGAAAACACAATACATCAAATACCACAACTCTCTCTCTCTTTCTCTTTCTCCTTTCCTCTTAAATGAGCAAGTTAATGAAAATCTATTACATATTTCCAGGCTTGTTCCAACAACAATTCCTGTTTGCAAGCTGAAAACATAAGACCTAGACAAGACGAAAGAAAGACGGCCGTTCACACTTGTACACACATATACACACTCTCTCCCTCTCACTTAAACAATCTTGTACCCAAACATTCTCCCTTCCTCCCAAATAAGCAAGTTAACAAAAGTCTATTACATATTGCCAGGCTAAAGAACAAGCCCTATTGCAAAATTGAAAGCAAAAAGACCAAAACAAGATGAAACAAAGAAAGTAGTTCACATCTGTACACATACATTCTCTCTCTCAAATTATCTACTCTCTCTCTCTCTCAAATTATCTACAAACTTTCCAATTATCTACATTCTCTCAAATCACCTTCATTCTCTCTCTCAAATTATCTACATTCTCTCTCTCAAATTATCTACATTCTCTCTCTCAAATCACCTTCATTCTCTCTCAAATTATCTACATACTCTCTCTCAAATTATCTACATACTCTCTCTCAAATCATCTACATACTCTCTCAACTAACATCTACATACTCTCTCTCAAATTATCTACATACTCTCTCAAATTAATTCTACATACCTCTCTCAAATCATCTACATACTCTCTCTCAAATTATCTACATACTCTCTCAAATTATCTACATACTCTCTCAAATTATCTACATACTCTCTCAAATTATCTACATACTCTCTCTCAAATTATCTACATACTCTCTCAAATTATCTACATATCTCTCAAATTATCTACATACTCTCTCAAATTATCTACATAACTCAATATCTACATCTCCAAATTATCTACATACTCTCTCAAATTATCTACATACTCTCTCAACTACATACTCTCTCAAATCACCTACATACTCTCTCAACTACATACTCTCTACAATATCTCATCTACAACTACTCTCTCTCAAATCATCTACATACTCTCTCTCATGTATTTACATACTCTCTCTCGAATTAACAAAATGATGAAAATCTATTACATATTTCAAGGCATCACAATATCATTTTTTTTTCAAATCAAAACACTTAAACATGATAAACAAAGACAATATTTCTCTCTTTCACTAGCAGACCATCACTGAATGACTATTACACATTTCCAAGCTCAACAACAATGCCCGTTGGCAAACTAAAAGCAAAAGACCTAAACATGATGAAACAAAGGCAGTAGTTCACATACAAACACAAAAATAAAGAAAAGAAAAAAGGGCCCTTTGGTATATATGTTGTCATTTATTACAAAGAAAAAAAAATATTAAAAAGAAAAAAGTCATAAAACCAGGCATCAAAGCCTCCACATATATATACACACATCCCATTACTTATAATGATACGATAAATGAAATCGTTCTAATGATCATTTGTATTTGCTTAATTACTCCTACTACTAGTTTGCATCTTGTAGCTCTTCTCACACAAACACACACACACACACACACCACACACACACACACACACACACACACACACACTGAAGCTAATATCATCTAATCTACTTTTCCACTTGTGATTTTGAACAGACTGAATATTCATAATAAAATGTAGGTAAATAATAAAAAAAAATAATAATAACAAAATCATAATATTTATAATAATGATGATGATGATGATGATGATGATGGTGATGATTATAACATCGAAAACAAAAATGATAACGAATACTCATAAAGCGCAACATTCCCAGAAGCAAGCTCCAAAGCACTTTGCCCTTTACAGAAATTGCTATGTATAAAAAACATATGCCAACAATGAATCAACCAACAGTAATCAAAACAATATTCAAACTATGGCAGTAGCCCTAGCTTTCTACTCCAACCATCAACTATTGCTAAGTTTTGTTTTTATTTAAAGAAAAGTAAAAAGTACAAAAACTGCACGCTTCAAGATTGCAAAAGCCAACGCAATGTTTCTAACATGGTTCTAACAACTAAAACTGTGAGATGGGGAAGGTGGGGGTGGGGGGGAGTGTTGGAATATGAGTCCCTCCCCTCTTCATCAACACATAAAATATACATCTAGATTTCCATAACAATCATCACTTTCTGTGAGTCTGTGAGTAGATGTCGCGCCAGCAGGCAGCAAAAGTGTGTGTGGTATTTTACAGTGATTTTATCGTGGTTCTATTTGATTTTGTGCATTGAATTTTATATCAGTTTATTCCTCTTGGGTCCCGACAAATGGTGATGTAAATATTTTTTTAAAAATTTTGAATATTTTACCGGATAATCTGATTTTGGAGTTTCGTATGCCTACTTTTCGTCATTTTAATTCTGCCGCTCAGGTCGGACATTTAATCTGTGAACTGTGTTAACATTTTAGCCTACTGTGTTCGCCCAACGCTGCAGCTCCCAAACCTTCGTTGTTCTCTGATTCAATTGTTGTGAACTGACCAACCCACACACCAACCTGCAAACATTATCCTCTCCTGACTGGCTCTCAATTATGGATCCGTCCTTTCTTAAACAAATTGGACTGACACTTTTTAAACACAGCAAATGCTACCTCGGTGGAGATGTCTACCAGCGCATACGTACACTGGGGCTGTGTTGCAAGCTCCGCACTGCGCGATCCTGTCGTGGTGGACGTCTCCACCATCTTTGGCACAACCTGCCTCCTGCTGTGCCAGCCCGACACCACTTTTCGTCTTCTGCTTCTTCGTCTCCTCCACTGCCCCTGCCCTCGACCTCGCTGCTGCAAACTTCGTCTCCTCCTTTGCCATCTTCACCTTCGCCTTCTATCCTGATAGTACCGCCTTCACCTTCTCTCCCGCTGGTGCCGCCTTCACCTTCTGTCCCGCCGGTGCCGCCTTCACCTTCTGCCCCGCCGGTGCCGCCTTCGTCTTCTGTCCCGCCAGCGCTGCCCTCGTCTTCTGTCCCGCCGATGCTGCCTTTGTCTTCTGTCCCGCCGGTGCCGCCTCCGTCTTCTGTCCTGCGGGTGCTGCCTTCGTCTTCTGTTCCGTCGTTGCTGCCTTCGTCTTCTGCCCCGCTGGTGTCGCCTTCGTCTTTTGTCCCATCAGTGCCGCCTTCGTCGCCACCTCGGCCACCGCCATATGACTGTGATAAACTAAAACTACGCCTTTTTAACGCTCAGTCAACATGCAAGGATGGCAAAGCCAAAGTCATTGCTGACTTTATTGCAGATGAACATGTTGACATTGCTTTTATCACAGAGACATGGCTTAACCCCCTTGGTCATGAACCTATACATGCTAGCCTCACTCCGAGTGGTTACAGTCTTGCTTCTTTCCATCGCTCATCAAGAGGTGGCGGTATCGCCATCCTCTACAACGACTCACTCCATTCCCGCCTATCTTTCTCGCAGTCTCTGCCTTTCTCCCATCCTTCTTTCGAGCACGTTGAAGTATCCTTCCAATCCACCCCTCACCCCATCACCTTCTCCTGTGTCTATCGACCTCCACCTAGCTCTGCCAACAAACTCATCACATCCACGTTTCTCTCTGACTTTGACCAACTGCTTGACCACTACTGCCTCTTACCTGGAAATCTCATCATTCTAGGTGACATCAATGTCCACTATGACAACACTCACCGTTATGACACAAGACATATCATCAACTCTCTGTCCAATCACAATATGACTCAACACATTTCTGAACCAACCCATCAAAAAGGTCAATTCTTGACTGGATCATTTCTCGTGATCACCACAATTCAGCTACTGACAACTGCTTAGTTCTTTCTACCCGTCTAACTTCAGCCCTTCCATCTGACCACTCTGCAATTCTCTGTTCTCTTGACATTTCTCCTCCTTCCCATACCACGCGCACAGTGACGCGACGCAATCTCAAATCTATCGACCTCTCCACATTTTCATCTGATGCCTCCCGTCTCCTTTCTGAAAAGTCACATAACCTTGCCGATGAATTCTATACTACTCTCCACCATCTTCTGGACACTCATGCTCCAGCCACAACCCGTCTTTTACCTGACCGCCCCCCTACCCCCTGGCTCACTCATGAGATTGCCTGTGCAAAACGTGCCCGCCGCAGAGCAGAGCGCCGCTGGCGCAAATCCAAACTCACTGTACACAGGCAACTTTTCCAAGCCTCTAAAACAAAAGTATCCACCCTCATTGCATCTGCAAAAACAAGCTATTTCCAAACCAAAATCCTGAATGTCTCTTCTTCAAAAGAACTCTTTACAACCATGAATCATCTCCTTGGCACACGAAAAGATTTACCTCTCCCAAGAAAACATACAAATGAAGAACTCCCATCTGTATTCTCCAAGTATTTCACCACCAAAATACAAACTCTTCGTGATAGGCTTGACAGGACACCCTGTCAACCATGCCCACCTGACCCTTCCTTCTCTGGCACACCTCTTACTACTTTTACCCCAGTCTCACAAGAAGAAATTTTCAACACAATCAGATCCATGTCGTTCAAAACCTGCGAACTGGATCCTCTTCCAGGTTCTCTCTACTCCGACTGTCTCCCTACTCTCCTCCCATTCATCACTGACATCATCAACACTTCTCTTCAAACTGGAACTGTCCCAGATTCTTTCAAGTCTGCTATTGTTCACCCTCTCCTCAAGAAACACAATTTAGACCCAAATGAACTGAAAAATTACCGGCCTATCTCTAATCTCTCTTTCTTGTCAAAACTCCTTGAAAAAGTCGTCCTCAACCAGCTGAACTCTCACCTGTCTGCCAACAATCTCCTCAATCCTTTCCAGTCAGCCTACCGCCAGTGCCATAGCACTGAAACTGCCCTACTACACACTCTCAACAATCTCCTCCTTGCAACTGATACTGGCAAAGTCTCTCTCCTCACACTCCTTGATCTGTCTGCAGCCTTTGATACCATTGACCATGGTATTCTCCTTTCTAGACTTCATCATACTTTTGGCATCTCTGACATTGCTCTCTCCTGGTTCACTTCATATCTATCAAACAGAAAACAAACTGTTCTCATCAATGGCACTTACTTCAAGACAGTGACTCACCTGATAATATACAGCGCCTGTTGACTCGCACCACCGAGTGTTACTCAGACATTAAGAACTGGATGATACACAATAAACTTCAGCTTAATGACGACAAGACAGAAGCTATCCTCACTGGCACCCGTCAGAAACTTTCTCAGCTGCCTCCTCTTTCTCTCCCATTATGTAACACATCAGTCCCAATTTCTGATTCAGCTAAAAACCTTGGTGTCTGCATTGACTCTACCCTCTCCATGAACAACTTTGTTTCTCAAACTGCCAGATCTTGCTATCATCTCCATCGTATAAGCCTGATCAGGAAGTATCTCTCTGTCGAAACAACTGCAAAACTCCTTCTCTCCTTCATAATGTCTCGCATTGACTATTGCAATTCACTCCTGTCTGGTCTTCCTGCCTCCACCATTCACATCCTACAGCGCATTCAAAACAATGCTGTACGCCTTGTACTCAAAAAGAAAAAAGCTGACCACATATCTCCTCTCCTGGCACAACTTCACTGGCTCTCTGTATCAAAGCGCATACAGTACAAACTAGACACCATGTGCTACAAAAGCCTCAGTAACGCAGCCCCTGATTACTTGTCAAGCCTACTTGAGATCTCAAAGCCTGGAATTGCTAAGAAAAAAAAAAAAGGAAACTTGTAGGGGGGTCCGGGGGCATGCTCCCCCAGAAAATTTAAAAATCAAGACTAAAATCTGTGCATTCTGAGGCATTCTGGAGACAAATTTAAAGGCATCTAACACACTGAAAATCACAATGAATATCAGTCAAAAGAGTATTTAATAAACATTGGGCACAAGATCAGGATCCATCATACACAGCAGATCGTTTCAGTGTGTTCATACACAGACATATTCATCAAAACTAGCTAGAAGGCTTAAAGCGAAAAATATTTTTTTGCGCGATTTTCGATTTTGATTTCCGCGGAAATCCTCGTTTCCGCGACGAATTCCAGGCTCTGGATCTATGTTCCCTCACGTACCCTCCGCTCTGCCTCCGATCCTCTGACTTTTCGCTTTCCACGCACTAAGCTCAATACCTATGGTCCACGAGCCTTCTCTGTTTCTAGTCCACTCTCCTGGAACAAACTTCCTCTCTCAGTCCGTCAGCAACCTACTTTTGTCTCCTTCAAGTCCGCTCTCAAAACTCACCTTTTCTCCTCTGCATAAAATCCTAACCTCACTCAACCCCCCCTCTGCAGCCTGTCTCCGCTCGGAGGGGAATCACATTGTTATAATATATAATTGTATATGATATGCTCTATAATTTTCCATTGCTTTTATTCTTGCTTTTATTGCTTTTACTCTTTCTCCCCATTTATAGCCATGCGTGTGTGTGTGTGTGTGTATGTGTGTGTGTGTGTGTGTGTGTGTGTGTGTGTGTGTGTGTGTGTGTGTGCGTGTGTGTGCGTGCGTACGTGCGTGTGTGTCTGTTTCAGCACTTAGATTTGATTTTATCAAGATTTTGCGCTATATAAATATTGTAATTATTATTAATTATTACTTTCTCTCATGTACCAATCAATGTGGCGAAGTGGTTAACCCTTTGACTCCTGCACCCTGTTCACCAGCATCCTGCATTGTCAACCATGCTACCAAAGCAAAAACTTAACCCTCTGATTCCCTCATCATATCCACCAGCTTCCTGCAGGAAGCTGGTGGATACGGCTGGTGGATAGGGTGAGGGAATCAAAGGGTTAAGTTTTTTTGCAATTGGTGGATGGGGTGCGGGAGTCAAAGGGTTAACAGAACAGACTGTTCATGAAGCTGGTGGATAGGATGAGGGAATCAAAGGTTTAAGTTTTTTTGCAGCTGGTGGATAGGGTGCTGTAGTCAAATGGTTCAGGCAAACATACCCCTGGACTTGGAAGTTGTGGATTCAAATTGCCGTTTGTCTAAAAACATCGTTATGGGATTTTTCAGACCCACTTGGCTCCCAACCAGACTTGAACGTGCTGTAGGCTCGATGGGAAGACTGGGACCATGCATCACTGAGGGTGTTGCTAAAATTTCCTGACAAACACTGCAGGTGTCTATCTCCTGGGCCTGGTTTTGATGCCACGACATACATGGGCTTAACCCTCTGACTCCCGCACCCTATCCACCAACTGCAAAACCTTAATCCTCTGACTCCCTCTCCACCAGTTTTCTGCAGGAAGCTGGTAAACAGGGCGAGGGAGTGAAAGTTTTTAAGTTTTAGGGTGAGGGAGTCAAAGGTTTAAGTTTCCGCTTCGTTTGCATGGTTGAGAATGCAGGATGCTGGTGGACGAGTGTGTGTTCGTCAAAGCTTTAAGCGTAAAGTAACATCTTGTTACGCAGTCTGCATCCGAACGGGAACTCCCACATCATCATCATCACCATTATCCCTATTCTCGTCAACACAGCGCTGTGGAAAAAAAATGTCCAAGATTTGGTGGTCCTCATGCTGGCCTCAGTTTCGGTGGGTTTGTCTTGAAAAGCCAAAATGAGTGGCATGGGAGCTGGTGACACAAGGGCAGTGCAAAGGATGGGGCAATGAAGGAGAAGAAGAAAAAAAAAAAACACAAAAAAAAACACATACACACAAGAAAATCTTATACCTCTTTGGAGAAGCAATCAAAAAACAAAACAAAAATCCAACAACAAAAACTGAGCACACTGAGAATGCAAAGCCTATGTTCCGTTTCTATCAATTTGACTGAAATACAAAAACAAATATGAAAACACCCCATTCATTCCACGCAAATTCCGTAACCAACCCAAGCACGCTTGATCACTTATTCCAAATGCAACAATCAGTTATCACTCACATTTTCATACCCCCCCCCCCCCCCCCCAAAAAAAAAGTAAAATTTCAATGTGCATGCCATGTCCAATTCAATGTAACTAAAACATCAAAACACAATGTAATATAAAGGATATACACAGGAATGAAAAGGAGTTACATTGCTGGTTAATTGGACCAAAAAATGGTTAACTGAACCAAAACCCCATTACCAAACACACATTGAAGCTGCTTCATGTGTTACCTGAATAATATCAAAAGAAAATTTGCAAGAAAAATGAAGACAAAAAAGGAAAAGTAGATATCAAAAGTCAAAGCATTATTCAAAGAAATGTCACTTTCATGCTTTTACTAAACACAAAAGGTTTCGGGCTTACACCATTATTATTTTTGATTTTCTTAGTGTAAATAGAATAATGAAAATCGTTGTTGTTGTTTTTGTTTAAAGCCCAGCCGACTGCATAGAGCCATATCAGGGCTATAACTGCTTCAAAATGGAAGTCAAAGCTCATTATCAAACATGCTTTAAGTTTTACAAGATATACAGCTTTTGCCATGATTATTTCTGATCTCATTCATAACAAAGCATCTGCAGAGTCAGCGCATAATGGAACTTGTTCCAAACATGGAGACAGCATCCCGAGAAACTGCAAATGAAATGTGTCAAAAGAGAACTGTAAGAGGAGAAAATACACGAAAGAAAATAAATAATACAAAACGGATGAAAGAAAATTCAAATAAGATAAAATGAAAGTCAAAACCCACAACCATGCTTTACGCAAATTGTCACTTTCACGATTTTAAGTAAACAATATCAAACAAGAATTGAAAGGAACAAAAAAAAAAAAAAAATAAAATAAAATAAAAAAAGTATATTCCATAAATTAACCCTTTGACTCCCGCACCTTGTCCACCAACATCCTCCAATGTCAACCATGTTAGCAAAGCAAAAACTTAATCCTTTGACTCCCTTACCCTATCCAGGAAGCTAGTGGTTAGTGTGAGGGAATCAAAGGGTTAAGTTTTTGCAGTTAGTGGATAGGGTGCGGGAGTCAAAGGGTTAAACAACAATGTTCCATAAATAAAACAACACAAGCTGATCAAGACAACAAAACATATTGTCAAAAGGTATTCGTTGTTTTACCTATCCACTTCACTGATGTTGGACATGAGACAGGTTTTGATAAGTTAAAAAAAAAAAGAATAGTTTTCTTCTCTTTCTCTCTCTCTCCCTCCCACTCCGACTCCCCTTGACACACACACACACACACACACACACACAACACACACACACACACACATACACACACACACCACACACACACATCCCTGCTGTCGCACACACACACACACACACACTTGCTCTCTCTCTCTCTCTCTCTCTCTCTCTCTCACACACACACACACACTTGTTCTTGCTTTCTCTCTCTCACACACACACCAACATATACACAGTTAAATACATATTAAACAAATCACCACTCTCTCAGAAACTGAACCCTAATGCCCCAACCTTTAACAGTAAACCCCTATCATCACAATTCTCAAAATGTACGTACCACAGCAGCCAGCATATACTGGGGGTCAAACAGAACACGACTTGGGAGGGAGGTGGGGGGATAAAACCTTTAATCAAACATATCAAGAGAATCTCATTACTTAATCCCACATCTTGTCCATTCAACTTAATCCCACATCTTGTCCATTCAACTTAATCCCACATCTTGTCCATTCAACTTAATCCCACATCTTGTCCATTCAACTTAATCCCACATCTTGTCCAACTTAATCCCACATCTTGTCCATTCTGAGGCGTAAACTAAACGGTCAAGCCATCACAACAATTTTCCTTTAAGTCCTGACACTGAAACTATTATCAAAAATCCAGATTTTGTACTTTTTAAGTCGCTGTCATCTTGAAGAAGCATCTGATAAAACAAACTTGAAATGAAGCGAAGCTAAGCATTCTGAGTAGACTGTCGCAACAGTGAAAACAATGGAAATACTGGCAGAAATTCTTGAGAAAGTACTGTTCACACTCCTTCCTCAAAAAGTTTTTTTTTTCCTTTCTTCTTTTTTGGGGGTGGGGTCCGTGCATACATGACACCAAGTCCTCCAAACTTACTCATTCACAACTCTTCAATGGCCTACATCTTTGACCTAACACTGGCAAAGATCCCAGTTTTTTGTCACAGACACACAGATACAACCATCTCTCTGGTTGATATGAAACAATGTCCCTTTTACAAAAAAAAAAAAAAAAAAAAAAGAAAACAAAAGGCGGGTTGGGAGACTGAGGAAAGGACAGTATTCTGTTGATAAGATTTAGTACATTATCATACACTAATCGCCCTTGCCAGCAACTCTGGTCGATATGAAACAATCTCCCTTTCACTTAAAAGAAAAAAAGGTAGATTGAAAAAAAGGACAATATTCTGTTGATAGAATTTAGTACATTATCATACACTACTCACACATGCCAGCCACATTACTGTATAAAATCATTAAGTCCCACATTCTGGCCACTGTAAGCCACCAGCAAATACTCACTCTGTCAAGAGTACATAAATATTGTTGTATATCACATATTGACACAATGATATGTAAAAATAAAAAAAGAAGACTACATATTCATGCATGGCAGTCGAAAGTTTTATGCCTGCAGTGGCAGTTAAAAAATGTTCATTATCTGTTTCATAACAACTGAATGATATTAAATCGTTTCATGAATCATGGAAATGTCAGAAGCAGCACACGTAATGTATTTAAGTATTAAAAAAAATATCAGTAATGCGCGCAGCTATGCCGACTCCCACAATATTTTTTTTTATAATTTTAATACAATATCAGTTCAGCTTCTAACATTTCCATGATTCACGATTATGAGGTCATTAAAAAGAGGGGAAAAAAAGACATAGGTAATATATAGATCTATAGCATAGTTACCAATCGAGCAGTTTACCATACAAATATTTGACAGGTACAAAGAGTAATTTACTGGACAAAGATCTGATATGTTTGAATGCAAAAAGTTAACCCTTTGACACCTTCGCCCTGTCTGCACTGTCGACTAAGCTAGCAAAGCAAAATCTTAATCCTCTGATTCCTTCACCATATCCACCAGCTTCCTGCAGGAAGTTGGTGGATAGGGTGAGGGAGTCAAAGGGTTAAGATTTTGCAGCTGGTAGATAGGGTGCGGGAGTCAAAGGGTTAAGGAGGTGGACTGGATCCTGATTTTGCCATGGTCAATAAATAATCATTGCAATGGTCAATAAATAATTAAAGGATATTCACACAATCTGCACAGAATTTCCAGACGGTGGGGGATACTATTTATACCGAAACAGCCCCCCCCCCCCCCCCCGGCATCCCCATGGGTATGAACTAAAACTGAAACTCAAAAAGGAATTTATATCACTCTGACACTTCCACAATACACTCCATCAAAATCTGCCAACGATAATGTAGCAGACCCCTTAAGCCTGCACAAAAACCCAATGCGCTCGTAAGGTCATGAAGAAGGAACAGGCTGGTGTGAAGGGAGAACCTATAAACTACTAAGTGATAGGAACAGACTGGTGTGGAGAGAGAACCTATAAACTACTAAGTGATAGGAACAGACTGGTGTGGAGGGAGAACCTATAAACTACTAAGTGATAGGAACAGGTTGGTGTGGAGAGAGAACCTATAAACTACTAAGTGATAGGAACAGACTGGTGTGGAGGGAGAACCTATAAACTACTAAGTGATAGGAACAGGTTGGTGTGGAGGGAGAACCTATAAACTACTAAGTGATAGGAACAGACTGGTGTGGAGGGAGAACCTATAAACTACTAAGTGATAGGAACAGACTGGTGTGGAGGGAGAACCTATAAACTACTAAGTGACAGGAACAAGCTGGTGTGGAGGGAGAACCTATAAACTACTAAGTGATAGGAACAGACTGGTGTGGAGAGAGAACCTATAAACTACTAAGTGATAGGAACAGACTGGTGTGGAGGGATAACCTATAAACTACTAAGTGATAGGAACAGACTGGTGTGGAGGGAGAACCTATAAACTACTAAGTGACAGGAACAAGCTGGTGTGGAGGGGGAACCTATAAACTACTAAGTGATAGGAACAGGTTGGTGTGGAGGGAGAACCTATAAACTACTAAGTGATAGGAACAGACTGGTGTGGAGGGGGAACCTATAAACTACTAAGTGATAGGAACAGGTTGGTGTGGAGGGGGAACCTATAAGTGACAGGAACAGACTGGTGTGGAGGGAGAACCTATAAACTACTAAGTGACAGGAACAGACTGGTGTGGAAGGAGAACCTATAAGTGACAGGAACAGACTGGTGTGGAGGGAGAACCTATAAACTACTAAGTGACAGGAACAGGTTGGTGTGGAGGGAGAACCTATAAACTACTAAGGGATAGGAACAGACTGGTGTGGAGGGAGAACCTATAAACTACTAAGTGATAGGAACAGACTGGTGTGGAGGGAGAACCTATAAACTACTAAGTGACAGGAACAGGTTGGTGTGGAGGGAGAACCTATAAACTACTAAGTGACAGGAACAGACTGGTGTGGAGGGGGAACCTATAAACTACTAAGTGATAGGAACAGGTTGGTGTGGAGGGAGAACCTATAAACTACTAAGTGACAGGAACAGGTTGGTGTGGAGGGAGAACCTATAAACTACTAAGTGATAGGAACAGACTGGTGTGGAGGGAGAACCTATAAACTACTAAGTGATAGGAACAGGTTGGTGTGGAGGGAGAACCTATAAACTACTAAGTGACAGGAACAGGTTGGTGTGGAGGGAGAACCTATAAACTACTAAGTGATAGGAACAGACTGGTGTGGAGGGAGAACCTATAAACTACTAAGTGATAGGAACAAGCTGGTGTGGAGGGAGAACCTATAAACTACTAAGTGATAGGAACAGACTGGTGTGGAGGGGAACCTATAAACTACTAAGTGATAGGAACAGACTGGTGTGGAGGGGAACCTATAAACTACTAAGTGATAGGAACAGACTGGTGTGGAGGGAGAACCTATAAACTACTAAGTGATAGGAACAGACTGGTGTGGAGGGGGAACCTATAAACTACTAAGTGATAGGAACAGACTGGTGTGGAGGGGGAACCTATAAACTACTAAGTGATAGGAACAGACTGGTGTGGAGGGGGAACCTATAAACTACTAAGTGATAGGAACAGACTGGTGTGGAGGGAGAACCTATAAACTACTAAGTGATAGGAACAGACTGGTGTGGAGGGAGAACCTATAAACTACTAAGTGATAGGAACAGACTGGTGTGGGGGGGAACCTATAAACTACTAAGTGATAGGAACAGACTGGTGTGGAGGGAGAACCTATAAAGTACTAAGTGATAGGAACAGGTTGGTGTGGAGGGAGAACCTATAAACTACTAAGTGATAGGAACAGGTTGGTGTGGAGGGAGAACCTATAAACTACTAAGTGATAGGAACAGGTTGGTGTGGAGGGAGAACCTATAAACTACTAAGTGATAGGAACAAGCTGGTGTGGAGGGAGAACCTATAAACTACTAAGTGATAGGAACAGGTTGGTGTGGAGGGAGAACCTATACACTACTAAGCTGACACTCATGAAATTTCATACATACTCCTCATACTCCTCCAAAACAGCCAGCACTTACCTGACCAACTCCTTAAGACTGCGCAAAACCTTGCAAGGTCTTGATATGGGGATCACTGGAGCTTTACGACAGGCAGCAGTCAGACTGGGGCTGTTACTATCATTTTAATTTAAAGCCCAGCCGATCGCATAGAGCCACATCAGGGCTGCTATAACCATTTGAAAACACTACTTCAACAAGGAGAAAAAAATAGAAAAAAAAATTCTGTACACATATCAATGCATCCATGCGCATAATCAAAGGACATGCCCCTGGCGTTGACCACTCTATCCAATTTATCACACAGGGGACTTTAAAAACATACCTGAATACAAATTCAAACACAGCTAAGGACACTAGAACATACATAAAAACAGGCATAAATTACCAAAAAATTGCTTCTGCATATCTTCTTTCCCTACAGCCAAAAATACACTAAACCCTTTGACTCCCGCACCCTGCCCACCAGCATCCTGCATAGTCAACCATGCTAGCAAAGCAAAAACTTAACCCTTTGACTCCCTCACCCTATCCACCAGCTTCCTGCAGGAAGCTGGTGGATAGGGTGAGGGAGTCAAAGGGTTAAGTTTTTGCTGTTGATGGATAGGGTGTGGGAGTCAAAGTGTTAAACACATGTTCCCAATTATCAATCCTAAGAGACAGTACATAAGACTTTATTAAACACAAACAGGTGAATGGACCAACAAGGTTGAAAATGATAGGAAGAAATGACAGAAAGCAGAGGAACAGGGCAGAAACAAAGAGAGTGACAGAAAAGAGGAAACATCTGGCACAGACTTCCCAGAAGGTGGGGATACTATTTATACTGAAGCGCCCCTGGCATCCTCGCAAGGGAAAGCAAGTCAGACTGGGACTGAACTCAATAATATAAGATCCTGAGCCCATGTCTCGAGCAAATGAGCTAGCCAGCCTCAACGATTGTTACCAAACAACAGTTTCTGTGAATATCCAAACAATGCAGCAAACATTTACTAGAAATAGAATCAAGAAAATTATGTACTGTGCCAAACAAGTCTGTGCGTTAGTCATTCAATTTCATGTACAATGATCTGATATGTTTGAATACAAAACAGTTGTTTATACCTAACAATGGCATCAACAATAATGATATGTATGAAACAGTCACAACACATGTAAGAGACAATCAACTCTATGGTGTAAAATCAAGTGCTGTGACAGAGAAACATTTGATATGTATCATATAATCTAAGTATACAATTACAGACATTTTTCAATTAATGCTGTTGGCCATAAGCTTTCATTCACAACTCATTAATGATATCAATTGAATTATATGTATACACAAATACACATATAATTAACAACAGTCAGATGCATACAAAAATAAATAGGTGTTCTTTCATGTCATTATCACTACCCAGCAATACAGTTCTTATTTCACAAGTCATGGTTTGCACAGAAATTTTTGCAAAGTCTTGCAAAATTTAAATAAACAAATAATTTAATTGCGTAAATGTATTGTATAAATAACTGAAAAAATAAATAGCAGACAAACTAAACAGATGAATATCCTTTCACATAAATTATCACCAATATACCTTTTATTTTATCAGTCATGATTTTATGGAATGTTAAACTGGCAACATTCTTGAGCTTTTCATAAATTACAAAACAAACAGACAAATACATAAACAAATCTGACACAACAGATGGAAAGCACAGTGAACACACACATACACATGCACACACAAATTTAAACCTGCTTATTCACTTTATATATTTGGAATCAAACTTGTTATCTCATTTTCTTTTTTTTCTATCTGATTTGTACAATTTTCAATTTATTTTTGCAGTATCCTCTTTTCCATTGTTTTAATATCAGTAGATTAGCATCAGTTAGTTTGTCTATGAGCAAATATCTACATCTTTGGAAAATGAAAGTTTCATTTTGTTTCATTTCGTAAAATGTTCTTGGTAATCACCAATGCACCTTTCATGCCATCAATGATAATATTATGGAATTTCATTTGCCACCATTATTAATTTTTCCCTGAACTGCAAAACAAACAAATACATCTGTGACTCAACAGATGAAAAGCAGACTAAAGATGCTGCCAGGCAGCTGGTCGAGTGAACAAATCATTCTGAATAACAATTCACTGTACTTCTGAGAAACTTGGGTTTTGTTTAAACCTTTTGACTCCCACATTCTGTCCACCAGCATCCTGCATTGTCAACGCTGCTAACGGAAAAAAGAAAAAAACAAACAAAAAAAATTAACCCTTTCATTCCCTCACCCTGCAGGAAGCTGATGGATAGGATGAGGGATTCAAAGGGTTAAGTTTTTGCAGTTGGTGGACGGGCTGCCGGAGTCAAAGGGTTAGAAAAAATAAATAGAAAGAAAAAATTACGAAGATACATTCTTGCTGCTTTTTTTTTATCTTTTTTTACCCCTTTCACTTTCTTATCACATAAATCATGCAGGAGAGAAAGGGTTAAGTGTTTGAATCATAAACTTTATGATCAAGTCTTTACATTATGAACTTTACGGTCAAGTCTACAAATTATAAACTTTATGGTCAAGTCTTTAAATTACAAACTTCATGGTCAAGTCTTTAAATTATGAACTTTATGGTCAAGTCTTTAAATTAGAACTTATGTCAAGCTTAAATTATGAACTTTATGGTCAAGTCTAAATATAAACTTATGGTTAGTCTATACAACTTCGGCAAGTCTTTAATTTGACTTTTGGTCAACGTCTTAATTATAATTTATGGCAACTCTATAAATTGAACTATGTCAAGTCTATAAATGTGACCCGTTTTACCAAATTAGTCCTAAGGTGAAAATAACAGATTTTAGGATATTATGATTTTCAAAATGTCCAGATTATTAACTTTCTTTCATATGAAATCTATTATTCTCCTCCTAAAAATAAAGAAGTTATGGGTGTTTGAAGTTTGTAAAATAGCAAACAGCCATTTTGAGAAAATCAAGTTTTAAAATTTTCACCACTTAAGTAAGTTTTACCTTAGCAACAGGTATTTCTACTTCACCAATCTTTACCAAATTTTGTACCATGGTAAAACACATCATGCTACAATAGCACACAAAAATTGAAATTGGTGTGAAAATCTATTGTAATTGTCTTGTTATTTAAGTTTATATATGCCTTTTTCTGACACAAAAAGCATGCCGTTATCTGGTTAAAGCGCATTTTAAATACATTTTCCGACAAAATCAACCCATCACACGTTTTCCGGGCCTCTACGCTTTTCGCTGCCTGCTGTTAGGACTCATTTCGTGAAAACGGGTTATGAACTTTATGGTCAGGTCTATAAATTACGAACTTTATGGTCAAGTCTATAAATTACAAACTTTATATGGTCAAGTCTATAAATTATAAACTTTATGGTCAAATCTATAAATTACAAACTTTATGGTCAAGTAAATCAATTATGAACCTTATGGTTAAGTCTATAAATTATTAACTTTATGGCCAAGTCTATAAATTATGACGTTTATGGTCAAATCTCTGAATTATGAACTTTATGGTCAAGTCTCTAAATTTGAACTTTACAGTCAAGTCTTTAAATTATGAACGTAATAGATACATTTTTAAAACCTTATTTTAAACTCTAGACTGGCACATCAGCATTCCAGAACAGTAGATGATTCATGCCCATGTCACTACGTGATCACTATTCTGGAAAAGCGGTACATATCTTGATCATGTTAAAGTTTTTTTCTTTGGCTGGGAATCATAAGTTGGTAGCTTTAGACTTGTCAAAGTTTCCTGACTCTAACAATAATAATCAGGAAACCCACTATGTCATACAGAAGTGCATTTTTCAAGCAATTTTACTGGCTATACTGAAGTGTGAACAATTGAGCAAAGCAAGCAAAATGGCAAAACCTCACCCAAACGCAATGTAAGCAGCACAAAGCACCTTGAATTTAATTCTTTGACTCCGCACCCTATCCACAAAGTGCAAAAATTTAACCCTTTTGACTCCCTCCCCCTATCTACCAGCTTTCTGTAGGAAGCCAGTGGATAGGGTGAGGGAGTCAACGGGTAAAGTATTTGCTTTGCTATCAAGTTTAACAGTGCAGGATGCTGGTGGATAGGCTGTGGGAATCAAAGGATTTAAAAATTCAGCTGTTGGTTAGTGAGAATTAGAGAAAATGCTTGATGAAGATAAAAATAATAAATAAATAAATAAATAAACAAACAAATAAACAAATAAATAAATAAATAAATAAATAACTGCAATATGATGATTCTTTGGAATAGGAAAATTAGAGAGAGTCAAACAGAGTCTGATGCTGTTACTAAATACTCTGGATTAATTTCTCAACTAACAAAGACAAAAAAGAAAAAATTGCCACAGGAAAATGAATGGACAATAGTTGTCAATATCTGTTTTCCCTGAAAATTCTTCAGCAAATGTGTTTATGTTATTGTGCCGAATCCTGTGGAAGTCCAAGGTTTGAATAATAAACTTCAGGACTGTATGAAGATTTTAAATTGTAAACTTTAGGGGTTGTTAAAATGTTTAAATTATTCACTTTGGAGTTGTGTTCAGTCTTTGAATCATAAACATTAAAGTTAAGTCTTTAAACTGTAAACTTTAGAGGTTGTTAAAGTCTTTGAATTATTAACTTTGGAGTTGTGTTTAGTCTTTGAATAATAAACTTTAAGGCTGTATTAAGTTTTTGAATCATAAACATTAAAATTAAGTATTTGAATGATGACCTTTAAGTCTTTGAATAATAAACTTTAAGTTGGTCTTAAGTCTTTAAATTATGAACATTAACATTGTGTTAAGTCTCTGAATGATAAACTTTTTAAATTTGTGGGATGTGTTAGAATAAAAAACTTTAATGCTGTGTTAAGTCTTTGAATAATAAACTTTTAAGGTTGTGTAAAGTCTCTGAATAATAAACTTTAAGGCTGTGTTAAGTCTGAATAATAAACTTTAAGGCTGTGATTAGTCTGAATTATAAATTTTAAGGCTGTGTTAAGTCTTTGAATCAAGGTTGTGTTAAGTCTTTGAAATGATAAACATTAAAGTTGTGTTAAGTCTTGAATGATAAACTTTTAAGTTTGTGGCATGTGTTTGAATAATAAAGTTGATGACTGTGTTAAGTCTTTGAATAATAAACTGTAAGGTTGTGCTAAGTCTTTGAATAATAAACTTTAAGGCTGTGATTAGTCTGAATTATACATTTTAAGGCTGTGTTAAGTCTTTGAATCATAGTTGTTTTAAGTCTTTGAAATAAAAACATAAAAGTTGTGTTTAGTCTTTGAATGATAACCTTTAAGGCTGTGTTAAGGCTTTGAATAATTAAGGCTGTGATTAGTCTGAATTATACATTTTAAGGTTGTGTTAAGTCTTTGAATAAAGGTTGTGTTAAAACTTTGAACTGATAAACTTTAAAGTTGTGTTAAGTCTTTGAATGATAAATTTTGAGTTGGTGGTAGATCTTTGAATGATAAATTTTAAGGCTGTGTCAAGCCTTTGAATAATAAACTTTAAGGCTGTGGTTAGTCTGAATTATACATTTTAAGGCTGTGTTAAGTCTTTGAATCAATGTTGTGTTAAGTCTTTAAAATGATAAACATTAAAGTTGTGTTAAGTCTTCGAATGATAAACTTGAAGTTGGTGGTAAGTCTTTGAATGATAAACTTTAAGGTGTTTTAAGACTCTGAATAATAAACTGTAAAGTTGTGTTAAGTCTTTGAATAATAAACTTTAAGGCTGTGATTAGTCTGAATTATAAAATTTAAGGCTGTGTTAAGTCTTTGAATCAAGGTTGTGTTAAGTCTTTTAACATATATAAACATCAACGTTGTGTTAAGTCTCTGAATGACAAACTTTTAAGTTGGTGGTAGGTCTTTGAATGACAAACTTTAAGGCTATGTGAAGTCTTTGAATAATAACTTTAAGGTTGTGTCAAGTCTTTGAATGATAAATTTTAAGGTTGTGTTAAGTCTTTGAATGATAAACTTTAAGGTTGTGTTAAGTCTTTGAATGATAAACTTTAAGGATGTGTTAAGTCTTTGAGTGATAAACTTTAAGGATGTGTTAAGTCTGAATAATAACTTTAAGGTTGTGTTAAGTCTTTGAGTGATAAACTTTAAGGATGTGTTAAGTCTTTGAATGATAAACTTTAAGGTTAAGTCTTTGAATGATAAACTTTAAGGATGTGTTAAGTCTTTGAATGATAAACTTTAAGGTTGTGTTAAGTCTTTGAATAATAACTTTAAGTTTGTGTTAAGTCTTTGAGTGATAAACTTTAAGGATGTGTTTAAGTCTTTGAATGATAAACTTTAAGGTTTTGTCAAGTCTTTGAATGATAAACTTTAAGGTTGTGTTAAGTCTTTGAGTGATAAACTTTAAGACTATGTCAAGTCTTTGAATGATAAACTTTAAGGTTGTGTTAAGTCTTTGAATGATAAACTTTAAGGTTGTGTTAAGTCTTTGAATGAAAAACTTTAAGGTTGTGTTAAGTCTTTGAATGATAAACTTTAAGGTTGTGTTAAGTCTTTGAATGATAAACTTTAAGGTTGTGTTAAGTCTTTGAATGATAAACTTCAAGGTTGTGTCAAGTCTTTGAATGATCAACTTTAAGGTTGTGTCAAGTCTTTGAACGATAAACTTTAAGGTTGTGTTAAGTCTTTGAATGATAAACTTTAAGGTTGTGTCAAGTCTTTGAATGATAAACTTTAAGGTTGTGTCAAGTCTTTGAATGATAAACTTTAAGGTTGTGTCAAGTCTTTGAATGATAAACTTTAAGGTTGTGTTAAGTCTTTGAATGATAAACTTCAAGGTTGTGTCAAGTCTTTGAATGATAAACTTTAAGGTTGTGTCAAGTCTTTGAATGATAAACTTTAAGGTTTTGTCAAGTCTTTGAATGACAAACTTTAAGGTTGTGTTAAGTCTTTGAGTGATAAACTTTAAGACTATGTCAAGTCTTTGAATGATAAACTTTAAGGTTGTGTTAAGTCTTTGAATGATAAACTTTAAGGTTGTGTTAAGTCTTTGAATGAAAAACTTTAAGGTTGTGTTAAGTCTTTGAATGATAAACTTTAAGGTTGTGTTAAGTCTTTGAATGATAAACTTTAAGGTTGTGTTAAGTCTTTGAATGATAAACTTCAAGGTTGTGTCAAGTCTTTGAATGATAAACTTTAAGGTTGTGTCAAGTCTTTGAACGATAAACTTTAAGGTTGTGTTAAGTCTTGAATGAAAAAACTTTAAGGTTGTGTCAAGTCTTTGAATGATAAACTTTAAGGTTGTGTCAAGTCTTTGAATGATAAACTTTAAGGTTGTGTCAAGTCTTTGAATGATAAACTTTAAGGTTGTGTTAAGTCTTTGAATGATAAACTTTAAGGTTGTGTCAAGTCTTTGAATGATAAACTTTAAGGTTGTGTCAAGTCTTTGAATGATAAACTTTAAGGTTGTGTTAAGTCTTTGAATGATAAACTTTAAGGTTGTGTCAAATCTTTGAATGATAAACTTAAAGGTTGTGTCAAGTCTTTGAATGATAAACTTTAAGGTTGTGTTAAGTCTTTGAATGATAAACTTTAAGGTTGTGTTAAGTCTTTGAATGATAAACTTTAGGTTGTGCTAAGTCTGAATAATAACTTTAAGGTTGTTTTAAGACTGAATCAAAAGCTTAAAGGCTGTGATTAGACTGAATTATAAACTTTTAGGCTGTGTCAAGTCTTTCAATAATAAACTTTAAGGTTGTGTTAAGTCTTTCAATGATGTTAATGTTTGAATGAGATACTTACAGAACACACACACACACACACACACACACACACACACACACACACACACACACCACGCGCGAGCATTCACACACACACACAACTTCACAGACAGCAGGGTTTTTACATATGTGTACCTCAAATACACAAATCAGCACATAATACATAAACATAACAAACAAACCAATCAACTAATATCAGCAATGCAATATCAACTTCATACCACAGGAGAGAAAGAAATGTAAATGCTTTTTATATCAACAGCAACATGACATCCCTGCAACTCTGATGCTTAAAAAGAAAAAGAAATGGACGACACCACTCTGGCGTAATGTGCTCTCCGTGAGAAGAGATCAGAAGCCACAATTTCACATTAAATCCACCGAGACAGAAAAGAAGTATATACAAATACAAAAAGTTTCAATTTCACACAACACAAAACCACTGATAGCTCTATTCATGCATTGTAATAAATAATGCTGTGGTCAGAATTATCTCCCCTGAAGAGCCTAGAAAGTTCACTCTCGATTGAGAAATGTGAATCTGTACTCGAGCAAGAGAATTTCATCAGACTGGGCAGTTCCTTAAGTACTCCAACAAGCTGTGAATCCAAATTATATGAAAAATGATGTATTACTATCGTTATTATTAATTTTGCCAGAGATGACACATTATACTCCTTAAGTCTGTGCAAAGCCCTATGCGAGTTCAAGGTCTTGAAATTCAGGTAGGACCTCAGGATCTGGCCAGCTCGTGGGTTTATGTGCAGGCTTAAGGCTTGTGCTGTGATCATTCTGGATCTTCTCCATCACATGGTACCTGTGATGTTAGTGCATATGGAATTCATTCCGAGTTCGGAGACATCTTGAGAAATTGTTATTGTTATTGTTGTTTAAAACCCAGCCAAATGCATACAGCCATAACAGGGCTACAACCGCTCCAAAACACACAAAACTTCCAACAGGAAAAAAGAAAGGAAAAGAAAATTTAAGTATACATATCACACCTCCCCGAGAGTCAAAAATGCACTTAATACATGCACCCAATTATAAATCCTCGGAAAAAGTAGTAAGACTTTATCAAACACATACAGGTGAATGGACCAGCAAGGCAGAAAATGATAGGAAGAAATGACAGAAAGCAAAGGAGGAAGAAAGAAACAAAGAGAGTGACAGAAAAGAGAAAATTTCTAGCACAGAATTTCCAGAAGGTGGGGATACTATTTATACTGAAAGAGCCCCCAGCATCCCCATGGGAGGAATATTGAAAAATTGAAATGAAACTGAAATCCATAAAAGGGGTTAGAGGGTATAGGGCTGATGCAACAAGCATGGCCAGAACAGGGAGACAACCAGCAAACACACCAGTTTCTAAGTCGTCAGCAGGGATTGAACTCAAGACAACAGATCTTCAGCTCACAATGAACCTTCCATGATCCAACCCTCTCTCTGATGCAAGGTTTTGTGAAGAAAGAGAGATAGAGGTGTCACAGAAAACCAACATTCTCAACTTTGCAGGTGAGACATTCTTTGTGACCATTTTGAAAGTAACTTTGAGGGAGACATTATTAATTGTGACCTTGAAGGAACTTTGAGGGAACATTATTAATATTTGTGACCATTTTGAAAGGAACTTTGCAGGCGAGAAATTATTTGTGACCATTTTGAAAGGAACTTTGCAGGCGAGAAATTATTTGTGACCATTTTCAAAGGCAAAGTTAGAACACAGCTTTTAAGCTCAGTGTACACTTGCAAGTAAACAATGCATGCACCGTTGATGAATAAAAACAAGTCTTAATTAGAATCATCATGATTATCTTTCATTGACCAAAAAGTAATCATAATAGATTAATTCTTCTTTACATTAAAACATTAATTCTAAAAATCATTATTCTAACCCTTTCCGAAAAAGCCCCCCCCCCCCAAAAAAAAAAACAACAAAAAAAACAAAAAAACCCCACCTCCATTAACCCTTGAACTCCTGCACTATGTCCACCAGCATCCTGCAATGCCAACCATGCTAGCAAAGCAAAAACTAACCCCTTGCCTCTCTGACCCTATCCACCAGCTTCTTGCTAAGTTTTTGCAGTTGGCGGATAGGAAGCGGGAGCCAAAGGATTAATCGTAAAACTCAAGTTTACTTTAACCCTTCATTCAAAATGTGAATGAAAAGGAAGCTCAACCACCAGGAAGGAAACAATTAGGTGATGCAGGAGTTAGTTCCCTTGTATAAATATTTCACAAGTTGTGACGGCATCAGCAAGGCCAATGAACAAAACCACAAGCTAACCCTCAGGTGGATAGATGGTTGACCCTTTGACTCCCGCATCCTGTCTACCAGCATCCTGCACTGTCAACAATGGTAGCAAAGCAAAAACTTAACCCTTTGACTGCCTCACCCTATCCACCAGCTTCCTGCTGCAGGAAGCTGGTGGATGGGGTGAGGGAGTCAAAGGGTTAATGCAGGAAGCTGGTGGATAGGGTGAGGGAGTCAAAGGGTTAAGTTTTTGCAGTTGGTGGATAGGGTGCGGGAGTCAAAGGGTTAAGTTTTTGCAGTTGGTGAATAGGGTGAGGGAGTCAAAGGGTTAAGTTTTTGCAGTTGGTGGACAGGGTGTGGGAGTCAAAGGGTTAAGTTTTTGCAGTTGGTGGATAGGGTGCGGGAGTCAAAGGGTTAAGTTTTTGCAGTTGGTGGATAGGGTGCGGGAGTCAAAGGGTTAAGTTTTTGCAGTTGGTGGATAGGGTGCGGGAGTCAA
>JAPXFY010000033.1:8372896-8432896 GCA_030674185.1 Monoplex corrugatus
AACAAAAATTCACTTTAAATATCTGACATACTGTGTATGTATACATGCATATTAATAATCCACTCTGTCATCTGAATATGGGGAACATTTTCCATTCTGCACAGCAGCAGAAATCAATGTTTTGAAACCACTTGCAAAAATAGCATACTACTTAAAAGATATACAAGCAAGAGATAGTGAAAGGGAGCAAAAGAGACAGACTGAGACATATGGGCAAACTGAAATCAAAATCATGCAGAAAAACATGCAGTTTGAAAAAAAGAACAAAATCTTAATACAACAATAAGCCACAAACAAAACATGAGACAGAATCTAAGACATATTTGATCTATCATCAAATCACAAATTACATGCAGGCTCTGATTTAAATGTCCTTTTTTTTTTATAATCATAAACTACAATAAACATAGATCAATCATTAAGCAAATGATAATCAATCACTAATCAAATAAATCAATCACTAATCAGACAAATAAATCAATCAACAGTCTCAGACCACAAAATCAACCAGTCACTGATCAGAACCATCAACCGATCAACACAATCTGTCGCGACTCAGTTAAGCCATCAGTAAATGCGCCTTTCAACCGACTGGCACAAATCTCTGACCACTCAAACAGCCAATCACTTATCAATGTTATTAAACAATCAACACAATCTTTGGGCACTTCAATAACAAATCACCGATTGAAAATATTAACTAATCAATTGTCAAATCTATCAAGTCAAAGAGTCATTGTGACCGGACTCTCAGAGAGCCAAATGAATCATTGATTCATCAACCAATCAAATCAAACAACCAATCAATCGTTACAATCTTTGGCCACTCGCCCTATCACTGATCATGACTGTCACTGACCATGATTATCAACCAATCAACACAAATCACAAGCATTCAAAGAACCAATCATTGATTAAAAATGATCAACTAATCAAAACAGTTTCTGGATGCTCGAACAGCCAATTACTTTAAATTCCATCATTCAACCTATCACCACAAATGTTTGAAAAAAGCTATCATTGAGAACACAAAAGTTCTCTCACCCAATCAGTTCAAACCTCATCAGCATACCAACAGCCAATCACCATACCAACAGCCAATCACCATTCAATTAACCAATCATTGACAAAAAAAAAATCCTGTATATCAGTGAAAAACCAACCACTGAACAGGAAATTTTTATCAACCAATCAGAACAAAGTGTCTAATCACTGGCTCAACCAATCGATGAACTGAAAAGTTTCTCTCGACCAATCAGAACAACTCTCTAACCATTCTCTCTCAACCAATCACTAATTAAAAATTATCAAACAACCAATCAGAACACGTCTCTTACCACTCGCTCAACTAAAACACCAATGAGATGAACTGTGTCCACATAAACTCTCTCACTTCATTTTCAACTTACCTGAGATCTAATTCACTGAGATAAGCTCAACTTTAAGTCAGTCTGGGTCTGAAAAATGTTGTTAACCTCTTCGCAGCCCCAGCCTGGAAATACTAAGGTAGAAATGTGCATTCTGTATGCTTGTAAACCTGGAGTTACAGAGTGATGACATGATGCAAACAAGCCAGATGACATGATGTAAAGAAGCCAGCTTCTCTGGAAAGAGTGACGTCTCTCTGAACTTTGGCTGAATGGAGCCCTTGCGCAATTGCATCTTTCAAGTCACAGTGTGTGAGGCATGTTGTCTTTCAAGTCACAGTGTGAGGCATGTTGTCTTTCAAATCACAGTGTGTGAGGCATGTTGTCTTTCAAGTCACAGTGTGTGAGGCATGTTGTCTTTCAAGTCACAGTGTGTGAGGCATGTTGTCTTTCAAGTCACAGTGTGAGGCATGTTCTCTTTCAAGTCACAGAGTGTGAGGCATGTTGTCTTTCAAGTCACAGTGTGTGAGGCATGTTCTCTTTCAAGTCACAGTGTGAGGCATGTTGTCTTTCAAGTCACAGTGTGAGGCATGTTGTCTTTCAAGTCACAGTGTGAGGCATGTTCTCTTTCAAGTCACAGTGTGAGGCATGTTCTCTTTCAAGTCACAGTGTGAGGCATGTTCTCTTAGAGGTCAAGGGGCTCATGTCATGTCCTGTCGTTGAAGAGGTGAAGCTTGCTGTTGGTCCACAGACATTCACATGAATTAAGAGACTGTGTTGCAGTGTGTAAGCCAAGTGTTCAATGCATCACCTGTTCAATGCATAACCTGTTTCTGTTCATTTGCGTTGTGTGCATTAACTAACATTACCTGAAAACTGTTTTAAGTATAGGATTTGAAGATATGACTTGTCTGGTTATATTAACATGTGTTCTGATTCTATTGTTTGTGCTTTTCTAGTTCCTTTTTATTGTTTATTGCTTAGCTTTAGTGAATCATCAAGACGGACATTTTGAGATGCTTGGAAGCAATCTACAGTATCTATCAAATAAACCTGCAAAATATCAGGGTTATACTCCAAGTAGTTTCTGAAATACAGTGAACATGGAAAGTGAAATACAGCCATTTATTCCCTGGGCTAAAAGGGTTGCACTTATACCTGGCTGAATGGGGGTAACATCCGACAGAAAAGATTTATAAAAGTACATCATAAACTGCTGATCACACAAACCATAGCATCTGATTGCTCATGATTTTCAAATGCTCCTAATACAAAGCCAGACATTCACAGTAACGACCAGCCACTGCATCAAAATATTGATAAAATATACATATACCCAGCAGGACTAATCACTCAAATCCATTTGAAAATCAAACTCAATAGTTCCATTTTGGGGTATCAAACTCAATAGTTCCATTTTGGGGTATCAAACTCACCTCTCTCTGTATATAAGTACTACATATATGTATATTTAAAAGAAGAAAAAACGAAAGGTGACACATTTCTAACCATGCCATACATGCCAAGTTTGCTGCCCCTGAACCAAATAATTTTGACTTGCAATCAACACTATAGGTTGTGTCACATATAATGTCTGTTCACACGCTTGTTTCCCAATAGATTTGCTTAAAACTGTGAAATAGTGTAAAAATGATCGCTTGACATATTGTGAAATTGTCTATTGCAAAAAAGAAAAAAATATTCAATGTGACAACATCTGTGTATACTGGCACCACAAATGCTTAGATTGTTTTTTAATGAAGGAGAATGACCATCATTGCCACTGGCACATCCTGCTGCTATTTTTGATATTTTCATTGGAATTGTCATCAACATCACCGTCACATTTTTTCCCTCATGGTGTTCATAAACAGTGATGGAGAATCACCATTATCACCACTGGACACATCACTATTGTTATTTTCGATATCATCACTGGACTTGTCATCAACATCACTGTCAGAATCATCGTTCCAACCCTCACCATCTATAGCATTAGGTTCATCAATGAAGAAGTCTTTCAAGCACTTGCTGAGCGGAGTTGAAACTTCACTTTTGAATGAACAAAAGAATGTTACACTCGCAGAAGTTCAGATAAAAACCGAAAGTGGTGATCACAAGTGGTGACTTGTCGATACCTGTGTGCAGGCGGAATTTCATGTAACAGACAAATTATCAGTTGTGGTCAGAAAAGTGTTAAGGTTGTCCCCTAACCACAAAAAAACACATTAGGCCTCAAACTTTCCTAACATCCAGCACTATATTGGGTGATGTTTCTATTTCCATCTATCCCTTGATGCTCTTCCTTTCTCAGTATAAAACAGGATCAGATATCTAATCACAGCTGGGCACTGGAGCGGAGCGCAAAGTTTTTCTTCAGCCACTTCTATGTATGAATGTCAGAGTACAGTTGCCTTCATCTATTCACATCTACATGATTCAAAATGCATCCAAGCACCATCCATCCGTACACAGTAATAATACAAGGCTCACAATGCGGTGTTCATTTTGCTAGCTATTAAGTACGTCCTGGCATCAAATCAAAGCACTAACGAGTACAAGAACCTGGGTGATAATCTTTGCTAGGTACTGAACTGTTAAATTTATCAACGCAGGTACTGAACTGTTCTACTGATCAATGTACAAATGAGGTACAGATGCACCAATAACACCTAGTGATGGGGTACACACGCACTTTAAACCTAAGGATCAAATGCAAAGTGTTTGAAAGCAGTGAAAGCACAGAGGAACTTGAGTATCAAAACTGCACCAATGTTCAGCTAATCACACTAACACACTCAGATAATTCTGGCATCAAGTCTGCATTTGCAGAGAAAGACTACCTTGCAAGGGAAACCCGTATAAACTACGCATCAAGCTGAAGCTTGTGTCAAAGTTCCATTTGAAAAGTTGTATCAAAGTTCCACTAGAACTGGGCATAGGCAGCTACCAATTCTGCACTCATGCAAAATGATGTCAAGCCTATATACCCTCTCACTCTATCATATAGTCATAAATACAACCAAGAACTGCAGAAATCACATCTTATTTCTTGAGTCTAGGCAAAAAGACACTGCACACTAGTCAAGCACTGAAAAATTGCCAACGTTAGTAACCTGAGCCTAAAAATAAACGTGTGCTGCTAAAGTCTCAAACCTGAACATAAGAGGCGCCAGCTTCAAAGCGATGATACGAACATACAGCGATGAAATATTGCAGAAGTTTGTCAACTGGGTCTCTAAATAAATAACATTGTGGTCCAACAAGATCTAACTTAAATAGAAATGCAAGGTGTTGGCTGGAGGTGAATGTCGAAGGTGGGCACACCAGCAGCAGTGGTTAACATGAACAGCCAACAACCAAGTCGAGTCTTGATTCAAAACATCAACAGAAACTGCGGCATCAAACTGTTTAATTAACAGCTGACGATGATTTGGCACCCAATTATCAAACAGAGAGGTCAGGTATCAGCTGCAGACTTTTCAGACAGGTGGGAACATCAGTTGTGGTAGCAGGGGCTATAACTCTAGCAACTGGCTGACGACGATAAAGTCGAATCCAATGAAGAATGTCAACACGTACTGCGGCATTTCATAATTCTAACAGCTGATTGTGACGTGGCACTTGATGATCAAACAGACATGTGAGGTTTCAGCTGCAGATAAACTTTAACCCTCCGACTCCTGCTCCCTATCATCATCCCGCATTGTCAACCATGACAGAAAGCAAAAACTTAACCCTCTGACTCCCTCACCACAGGAAGCTGGTAGATAGGGCGAGGGAGTCAAAGGGTTAATTTTTTTGCAGTTGGTGGATAGGGTGCAGGGGTCAAAGGGTTAAGGAGGCGGTGGGTATAGCAGCAGCAGTGGCTGTAACACTAGTGACCGACGATGAAGTTGACTCTGATTAAGCATTTAATGGGTACCGTGGCAGTCGTAATTCTGATAGCTAATGATGACGTGTTGCCTGATGAAAATGTCAGTTGCTATGGCAGTAACTGTCAACGTTAGCGATCAACATTAAGCTTGACCACCCAACTGGCTGTAGGGTTGACATTGTACAGCTGTAGCATCCTTGTCTGAGGATCAAGACACCGTTCTCCTGAAACACAGAAAGACAGGGGATAATATGTAAAATCAGGTGCTCTCTTTATTTCCAGACATTTTAGGCATACGCAAGCAGTGTAAAAGCAGCTAAGTGATTGGGACAGTGGATTCTAGGGTCAAACCTGGTTGACTGGTGAGTAAAGCATGGACATTTTCCCGACCTTCCCAGTCAACGTATGTGCAGACCTAGTGCCTCACTGTTACTGCCTCAGTGTTATTGTTATTGTTGTTACAAGCTGACAGCGTAAAGCCATAGCATGGCTATAATGTTTCAAAATGTATACTATACTTCAACAGGAAAAAAATGAAGTACACATATCAATGCATTCGCACACATAACCTATGGAGATGCCCCTGGTGCTGACCACTCCATCCAATTTATCACACAGGGGATTCTAAAAAAAACACACTCCATCCAATTTATCACACAGGGGATTCTAAAAAAACACACTCCATCCAATTTATCACACAGGGGATTCTAAAAAAACACACACTCCATCCAATCTATCATACATGGGATTCTAAAAAAAACACACTCCATCCAATTTATCACACAGGGGATTCTAAAAAAACACACTCCATCCAATTTATCACACAGGGGATTCTAAAAAAACACACTCCATCCAATTTATCACACAGGGGATTCTAAAAAAACACACTCCATCCAATTTATCACACAGGGGATTCTAAAAAAACACACTCCATCCAATTTATCACACAGGGGATTCTAAAAAAACACACTCCATCCAATTTATCACACAGGGTATTCTAAAAAAACACACTCCATCCAATTTATCACACAGGGGATTCTAAAAAAACACACTCCATCCAATTTATCACACAGGGTATTCTAAAAAAACACACTCCATCCAATTTATCACACAGGGGATTCTAAAAAAACACACTCCATCCAATTTATCACACAGGGGATTCTAAAAAAAACACACTCCATCCAATTTATCACACAGGGGATTCTAAAAAAACACACTCCATCCAATTTATCACACAGGGGATTATAAAAAAACACACTCCATCCAATTTATCACACAGGGGATTCTAAAAAAACACACTCCATCCAATTTATCACACAGGGGATTATAAAAAAAACACACTCCATCCAATCTATCATACATGGGATTCTAAAAAAAACACACTCCATCCAATTTATCATACACGGGATTCTAAAAAAACACACTCCATCCAATTTATCATACATGGGATTCTAAAAAAACACACTCCATCCAATTTATCACACAGGGGATTCTAAAAAAACACACTCCATCCAATCTATCATACATGGGTTTCTAAAAAAACACACTCCATCCAATTTATCATACAGGGGATTCTAAAAAAACACACTCCATCCAATTTATCATACATGGGATTCTAAAAAAACACACTCCATCCAATTTATCACACAGGGGATTCTAAAAAAACACACTCCATCCAATTTATCACACAGGGGATTCTAAAAAAACACACTCCATCCAATTTATCACACAGGGGATTCTAAAAAAAAACACACTCCATCCAATTTATCACACATGGGATTTTAAAAAAAACACACTCCATCCAATTTATCACACAGGGGATTATAAAAAACACACACTCCATCCAATCTATCATACATGGGATTCTAAAAAAAAACACACTCCATCCAATTTATCATATATGGGATTCTAAAAAAACACACTCCATCCAATTTATCACACAGGGGATTCTAAAAAAACACACTTCATCCAATTTATCACACAGGGGATTCTAAAAAAACACACTCCATCCAATTTATCATACAGGGGATTCTAAGAAAACACACTCCATCCAATTTATCATACAGGGGATTCTAAAAAAACACACTCCATCCAATTTATCATACAGGGGATTCTAAAAAAACACACTCCATCCAATTTATCACACAGGGGATTCTAAAAAACACACTCCATCCAATTTATCACACAGGGATTCTAAAAAAACACACTCCATCCAATTTATCACACAGGGGATTCTAAAAAAACACACTCCATCCAATTTATCACACAGGGGATTCTAAAAAAACACACTCCATCCAATTTATCACACAGGGGATTCTAAAAAACACACTCCATCCAATTTATCACACAGGGGATTCTAAAAAAACACACTTCATCCAATTTATCACACAGGGGATTCTAAAAAAAACACACTCCATCCAATTTATCACACAGGGGATTCTAAAAAAACACACTTCATCCAATTTATCACACAGGGGATTCTAAAAAAACACACTCCATCCAATTTATCACACATGGGATTCTAAAAAAAACACACTCCATCCAATTTATCACACAGGGGATTCTAAAAAACACACTCCATCCAATTTATCACACATGGGATTCTAAAAAAAACACACTCCATCCAATTTATCATACATGGGATTCTAAAAAAAACACACTCCATCCAATTTATCACACATGGGATTCTAAAAAAACACACTCCATCCAATTTATCACACATGGGATTCTAAAAAAACACACTCCATCCAATTTATCACACAGGGGATTCTAAAAAAACACACTCCATCCAATTTATCATACATGGGATTCTAAAAAAAACACACTGCATCCAATTTATCACACATGGGATTTAAAAAAAACACACTCCATCCAATTTATCACACAGGGGATTCTAAAAAAAACACACTCCATCCAATTTATCACACAGGGGATTCTAAAAAAACACACTCCATCCAATTTATCACACAGGGGATTCTAAAAAAACACACTCCATCCAATTTATCACACAGGGGATTCTAAAAAAACACACTCCATCCAATTTATCACACAGGGGATTCTAAAAAAACACACTCCATCCAATTTACCACACAGGGGATTCTAAAAAAACACACTCCATCCAATTTATCACACAGGGGATTATAAAAAAACACACTCCATCCAATTTATCACACAGGGGATTCTAAAAAAACACTCCATCCAATTTATCACACAGGGGATTCTAAAAAAACACACTCCATCCAATTTATCACACAGGGGATTCTAAAAAAACACACTCCATCCAATTTATCACACAGGGGATTAAAAAAAAAACACACTCCATCCAATTTATCACACAGGGGATTCTAAAAAAACAAACGAATACAAATGTACACATAACTAAAGACACTAAAACATATACAAGAACAGGCTTAAACTACCTAAAATTGATTCAGCATATTTCATTTCACTAGAACCAAAAATGCACTTAATACAACTTACAAACCTGCATTTTGCTGATGACATTGTGCTGTTAGCAGACAACATTACCAGCATAAAAACAATTCTTTACAAGGTAAATGCAGCAGCCAAAAAGGCTGGAAAACTTGAAATGCCAAGAAAACGAAAGTGCTACATATCAAAGGCACATCTCACATATCTTTAATTAGAAAATGTAAAGGATTTCAAATATTTTGGTTCTATAAAAACTGATGATGGAATCAGCTCCAAAGACATCAAAATCAGAACTGGAATGGCAAAGCAAAAAATGGTCCAACTCAATAACATCTGGAAAGACAGAGGCATACCAAATGGCCTGAAAGTTAGACTTTAAAAATGTTTCTTCTGGCCTGTCATGATTCATGGCTGTGAAGCCTGGACTCTGAGAAAAACTGATTGCAGAAGAATTGAGGCAGCAGAGATCTGGTTTTATCGGAGACTACTACGTGTCAAATGGACAGACAGAAGAACTATTGATAGTATCCTGGAAGACCTAAGACCTTGATACCACCAGAAAACTACTAGCAGACATCAACAAGACTAAAATACCCTGGCTATGTGTCAAGCAGCAAGAACACAGACCTCATGGTAACCATCTTTCAAGGAAAATCAGTGGCAAAAAGGAAGAAAGGCAGACCCCAATCTCATACACCGAGAACATAATCAACATCAGTGGCCTATCTATTCAAGAAACTGTCCACAAAAGTCAAGACAGAGTGGTCTGGAGGGAGATAGTGGTGTCTAGGTGTGCAGTGGCCAACACTAAACCTGGTGACGTTGACGGTGAAACTATTCAAAGAGTCTCCGACATCCCAAAGGCTTTCTAGATAGAACCAACAATCGGCGATGACAGTTTCTGGCCTGGGTTGGAACGGCGTGTCTATACTTCATATTTACTGAACTATTATCATCATCATCATTATCATTAAGCATCATCATCATTATCATTAAGTTGTTATTTAATAACTCACCTATATTGCCCCCAATCTCAAATAGGTAGACCCTGTGGTCGGCAAACTGAGCACCGTTAGGGTTGTTGAACACAAGAGGCTGGGCTGGGGCACTGGGGAAAAGTCAATGAAAAGTCCATACAATTCAATTCAATTCAATTCAGCATTCCTTTATGAAGTAATAACTGGAATTTAACCCTATGACTCCCGCATCCTGTCCAACAATTGCAAAAACTTAACCCTTTGACTCCCTCACTCTATCCACCAGCTTCCTGCAAAGGGTTAAGTGTTTGCTTTGCTAGCACTGTTGACAATGCAGGATTCTGGTGGAGTGGGTGCAACAAAGGGTTAAAACCATGCTGACACTGACTGGAAACATGCATACATCATTCTCACATCTATTTAAAACACTAGGGTGGATATTCTCCCATCTCCCAGCTGAACATGGGTGCAGACCTGCCTAAGCCTTAACCCCGTTTTGTGTGTATACGCATGCAAAACATTAAATACCCACTTTAAAAATCCTGTATGTCATGTCAGTGTCTAGTGGCATATGGGAACATGAAAACACCCAGCATACACACCCACCAAAAACGGAGAATGCATTGACATGCCTCATTTATTTCCAAACACAGACACAAAAACGCACACAACCATTTATTTCCAAACACAGACACAAAAACGCACACAACCATTTATTTCTAAACACAGACACAAAAACACAAACAATCATTTATTTCCAAACACAGACACAAAAACACACAACCATTTATTTCCAAATACAGACACAAAAACACACAACCATTTACTTCCAAATACAGACACAAAAACACATACAAACAATTATTTATTTCCAAACACAGACACAAAAACACATAAAAACAGGACCTAAGAAACATCAGGCTGATACCACTTGAATGACTGGTGCATTAAGACAATCACGAACAGACCAGTCTATATGTTCTGAGCTGTGTCTGAACTCAAGACATCAGATCACTCCACATTTCTATTGCAAGAGCCAGCCAGACCGCTATTATTGTTATTGTTGATTAAAACCCAGCTGACTGCATAGAGCCATATCAGGGCTATAATCATTTGAAAACATACACAATACTTCAACAGGAAAAAAAAAAAAGGAAAAGAAAAGTAAGTACACATATCAATGCATTTGTCCACATAATCTAAGGAGATGCCCCTGGAGTTGACCACTCTGTCCAATTTATCATACAGGGGATTTAAAAAACATACATTACTTGAGTACAAATTTAAACATAACTAAGGACACTAAAACATATATAAAAACAGGCCTAAATTACCTAAAATTGCTTCCGCATATCTCATTTCCTTTGAGTCAAAAATGCACTTAATACACACCCAATCATCACTCCTAAAAGACAGTACGTAAGACTTTATCGAACACATACAGGTGAATGGACCAGCAAGGCAGAAAATGATAGGAAGAAATGACAGAAAGTAAAGGAACAAGGCAGAAACAAAAAGAGTGACAGAAAAGAGGAAATTTCTAGCACAGAACTTCCAGAAGGTGGAGATACTAGAAAGAACCCTCGGCATCCTCACTGGGGAAGCCAGCCCACTAAAGAGTCATTCCGTAAAAAATATGAAAAGAAACATGAGATACCTGTGTCCCCGAAAATTCAAGCCAAATTCAAATATGAATTTATTCACAATATCCCCGGCTGTCGTTGTATCATCCAGCTGAACATTGAAGTAATTTTTGGTCAGCTCTGGGGCGTTGACACGTATCACTCCGTATTGACTGTCAGACTGTGAAAGACATTTTTTTTTACAAATTTAATTTCAATTCATTTCACAAAGCACAAAGACAATCATCTAACATTAATGGCAAAGCCTTGTTGCGACCAGTGAAAGACAAGAAATTTAACATCATGCAAATTACTTTTGAACAGAATACACAAAGAAAACTTCAATACTTTAAGTAGGTACCGGCAGCAGCGCTCATTCAGTGGAGGAAAGTTAGCAAACGGAGCAAAATTTTCCAATTTTCCACACACTCTATTTTCTAAACTATTTGGATAATATATAAAAAATCATACATTAATAAAGAATGATCTTTCTGCTTTTAAATGGTGTTGTTCTTTTATTTGTGGTTGCGACTGCAAAGCAGAGAATTAAGTTGAAAGTTGCACACTGGAAGCCCTGTCACGCCGCCGTGGTGAAGTCCGCGCGGCATTGTCTGCGATCTCGAATTTTGCATCACTTGGCAAATCGCTTGGCGCGTCACGGCCACTGCATACATTAACCCAGTTTTGAGTTCTTCTGAAAGAGCAGAAGCTAATCTTTTGTTTGGACTAAGTTATAACGTGAAGTATCCAGTATAAATCAGTCAAATTTCGTGTTGAAAATTACCCAAATTTTCTCGGTAAAATTTTTCATGTAAAATCTAAAATTGAGTTATATGTTTTTGATCACCAGAAAAGTTGAAGATTCGCAGTTTACATTTCTATGCAAATTAGCTCGATCAGTGACGTGGCCATGACGCGAAACCCGTTTAAAATAAGGACCCCGATCAGTTAATCCGAGGAAAACCCTCACACGTTTAACGACAATGGCGTCTGCTGTGCTTGATTAATCTGTGCTTTAGATCTGAATTTGATTAAAGAAAGGATTGTAACTTCGAAGTTTGAATCAGTGACATGATCGAACATAGCAAGGTCTTTCAGTGTATCAGCGACACATTTAAAGCTCGAGAATTTATTAGATCTAGCCTAAATGTGCTTGTGCAGATCATGTAATGTCAGCATGATTTAGTCAGAAGAACTAATGATGTTTTCTGGATCTGGATCTGGATCTAGCTGTATACGTCACTGAAACCAACCTGATTATATTGCGCAATGTGCAGTACTTAACAAAAGCATTTTATTCTTTTACCAGTTTATCAGTATCATTATCAGATTGCCCCTCCCAGCTCTTTTTGTGTGTGTGTGTGTGTGTGTGTGTGTGTGTGTGTGTGTGTGTGTGTGTGTGTGTGTGTGTGTGTGTGTGTGTGTGTGTGTGTGTGTGTGTGTGAAACACAGACATGTATTTATTTGATCTACTTCAGAGTTACACAGAACAGTGTTAATTAAATCAATCTGCTGATTAGAAATCATGTTCATACAAGAGAGAGGAGAGATGAAAGGCTTAATTAAATCTTTATTGTTGTCTGAATGATAATAAAGTGTGTATGTGTATTTGTTAATGTAACTAGTAGCCTAACTGTATTAAAAATGAAAATGTGTGTGTGTGTGTGTGAGAGAGAGAGAGAGAGAGAGAGAGAGAGAGAGAGAGAGAGAGAGAGAGAGAGAGAGAGAGAGAGAGAGAGACTGAATGATAATAAGTTACAGGCCTATGCCTATACTGTATCATGTATGTGTGCATGACAATATTTGTCTACCTCCACTCCTGTACCCCACTCTAAACCCCCATATCCACACAGAATTTCTTAATTTTTTGAGTGCATACTGTCACATTATTGTGATTGAAAAAAAATTGGGGGTGCTTGCAGCAAGTACCTGTGCAGCATGCACCTGTGTGTCATGTTAAGTATGTATAAAATACATATATTATGCAAATGACCCTGCTCCCCCTCTCTCTCACCACACACACACACACACACACACACACACACACACACACACACACACACACACACACACACACACAACCTTCTTTTTAATTAATGGTAGAGTTAAAAAGACAAAAAACGTACACTTAAAATCTAAATCTTTCGTATTTTCAGTTGATAATGACTACAACACCATGAGGTCAGAGGGGACAGGCAGGCGGAAGACCTTGACCAAATGTCCTACAACCAACAAACTTCTTCTCCAGCTTTATAAAGCCTTGAGGGAAGATTGAGACAAGACATGGGAAGAGATGGCAGCCCTTACTCCGACTGTTATTATTGACATGACCTCTTTTGAGATGAATATCAAGTCCAAAGTGCATGCAGCTGTGAGGAAAGCTTTGAGTATCGCTGAATAGGAACGCTTATCATTTCTTGCTTTTAAGCTTGCAGATGCACTTGAAAAGAAGAATATGGGCAGCTTCCTCCTTGAGTGTATGCCACCTACAAGGCCAAGTTCTGCTGATGTGCAAGTCTCCCCCCCCCCCCCCTTCCCCTCTGATCATGATTGCTTGATAGTGTTTTTGTAGAAAACAGATTTTGTTTATTATTAACATTTTTATGTGGATTTCTATGACAGTAAGACTAGTAGAACAGTGTTACACAGCCATATTTTTTATTTTAAAGTACAGTAGTGGAAACAAATATATATCTTGTGGTGTAAAATGAGGTTAATGAAAAAATTTTTTTTAAATGATTGTGTGCAGACTTGTCATTTGCTATTTTTTATCGTGGACAGTGATGGAAAAAACCCTGATGTAAGCCAATATACATTCTGGAATGTATTAAATATTTGTATGTGTTGCTGTGAACATAGAGAATAAGTACACAAAATTTCATGAAAATCCCTTAAGTAGTTTCTGAGATATTGGTGTTTAAATGATGTTACCCCTAAACCAACCCATTTTTCCGCCATGAAAATTAGCGATTTTAGCTAGTTTGGTGCTTTATTTCTCAGGAACCAATGAACTGAACAACTCTGAAAACATTGACACAATAAAATATGATATATACTCTACAGAAAATAAGTTTGAAGCATATCTCTTGGTTTATGTTAGTACAGGGGCATGTTGAAAATGGACATTCTAGCAATTCCACGATACTCAGATTTGGATTTTTGCCATGTTTGACATGTTATTACTCATTTCTCATTCCTACAGATGGTAATATTTCTGGTGGTTTTAACTGTCTGTTACACATAGATTTGGAAAATGCATTTTGACAGTTTTACGTCCATTAGAAAATGTTCTGTGAGTCTCCAATTTTGGAAAAAATCAATGCATGCATTTCTCGACGCAAAATTAAATATGTAAAAAATCATATCTCAGGAACCAAGCTAGACACTTGATTTTTGTTTTGTTTTCTTTGTCTTGATATGCTCTTTTGATGTCGTCTGGTTTTAAAACTCTATTTCTGATTTGAAATTTTGGCTGCCGGTACCTACTTTAAGACAATTTATTTCTCATGGATCATCAGGCCCCACTAAACCTATCTTACAACTAAAAAAATTGTAAAGACACAAGTAGGTCACTAAAAACTTAAGTCTTAATTCTTATCATGCACACTGACATTTCATGCTAAACAAATAAATAAGTAGAGTCAAGTTTCTGTTGTAATTAATGGTAAATATGGCAGTCTTTTTCGTATCAAAAGACATTTTATGCTTTACAGATCATAAAATCTCAAAAGACATTTTATGCTTCACAGATGCATAAAATCTCAAGACATTTCATGCTTCACAAATGCATAAAACCTCAAAAGAAATTTTATGCTTTCCAGAGGCATAAAAGCTCAAAAGACATTTTATGCTTTACAGATACATAAAATCTCAAGACATCTTATGCTTTACAGATGGACAAAATATCTATCAAGATATTATATGCGTCACAGACGCATAAAACAGTGTCAAGTTTATGTAGCAATTAATGGCAAATGTGGCAACTATTTGATATCAACAGAGAACAGGTTACGTGTCAGTTTTGCATTGAACTCTTCAATGTGGTATTTTGTGGTAAGATTTTTTTAACCCTTTAAGTCCTGCACCCTGTCCACTGGCATCCTGCATCGTCAACCATGCTAGCAAAGCGAAAAACTTGACCCCTTCACTCCCTCATCCTATCCACAGGAAGCTGGTGGATAGGGTGAGGGAGTCAAAGGGTTCAGTTTTTGCAGCTGGTGGATATGGTGTGGGAGTCATAGAGTCAAAGCAGTTGTGTCTGGCAGAGTCTTCACAAATATGCATTTACAAACACACATTTTCCCAGAGGATTATTATATCAAACACCACGTCTGTGTGTATATTTTCATTAACACCAAACAGCATCATGTTTTCAGTAAATCTACTATCTGTACAAATAGTACTTTCTGATTTCAACATTTCTTTGATCCTTTCCCAGAATCATTTGGTATATAAGCGTTTTCAAAATATGTAACCAATCCATTTCATAACAAATCTGTTATTGTTACTGTTATTTTTGTTTAACCCTTTCACTCCCACAACCTGTCCCCCAGCTGCAAGAACTTAACCATTTCACCCTCTCACCCTATCCACCAGCTTCCTGCAGAAAGCTGGTGGACAGGGTGAAAGAGTGAAAGGGTTAGGTTTTTGCTTTGCTATCATGACTGACAATGCAGGATGATGGTGGATAGGGTATAGGAGTCAAAGGGTTAAAGTCCAGCCGACTGCGTAGAGCCATATCAGGATTATAACTGATTCAGAACACATACATGCTTCAACAAACAAAAAAGGAAAAGAAAATTAAGTACACATCATAATGCATTTGAGCACATAATCTAAGGAGATGCCCCTGGCGCTGACCATTCCAATTAAATTTAATCAAACAGGGGATTTAAAAAACATCTGAATACTACAAATTTAAACATAATTCAGTCCAATTAAATTTAATCAAACAGGGGATTTAAAAAAAAACATCTGAATACAAATTTAAACATAATTCAAGACATTAGAACATATAAAACGGGCCTAGATTACCTAAAATTGCTTCGGCATATCTAATTTCCCAAGAGCCAAAAATGCACTTAATACTTGCACCCAATTATCAATCCTAACAGAAAGTACTGACTTTATCGAACACATACAGCTGAATGGACCAGCAAGGCAAAAAACGATAGGAAGAAATAACAAAGCAAAGGAGGACGAAAGAAACAAAGAGAGTGACAGAAAAGAGGAAATTTCCAGCACAGAATTTCCTGAAGGTGGGGATACTACTTATACTGAAAGACCTCCCACCCTGGCATCCCCACCGGAGGAATCAAACAAGCTACTGGCCCTTGTAAAGACCTGACTTCAGTAAAAAGATGCAAGATGACATGGTACACAAATGTTTTAAAAATTCCCCAAGACACCCTGTCACATAGCTAAGTTGACAGTGTCAGTCAAACTGCTGACTATATTCAGTCAACTTACCTCTGAAAGCGATTCAGTCAACTTACCTCTGAAAGCGATTCAGTCAACTTACCTCTGAAAGCGATCTCCTAATGGCATCTGGTTTATCCTTCTTCTTCCACAGTCTCTGTTTGGAATAAACAAACAAATAAATCATACAAACAAGTCTGTGTAATTGTGTACTCACACACACATGAAAATGAACGAATAAATGCACACATACGTACACAAACTTACGTGTACATGTATACACACATAATACACTTACTCACACACTCTTCAGATACACAAACAAAAATTGTATTCAATTCTGGATATCCTGCAAAAAGCTGGTGGACAGGGTGAACAAGTGGAAGGGCCAAGTTTCTGTTCTGCTATCATGGCTGAAAATACAGGAATCTGGTGGGTAGGGTGAGGTAGGTAAAGGGTTACACTTCCGGTTTGCTATTATGGTATGATATTGCAAGAATATGATGGATAGATAAGGGATTGAAAGTGTTAAGTTTTTGCTTTGCTATTAGGGCTGACAGTGCAAGAAACTGATGGATAAATGAGGGAGTTAAAGGGGTTTTAAAAAGTTTTTGCTTTGTTACCAAGGCTGATAGTGCAGGCTGCTGGCAGATAGGGTGAGGGAATGAAAGGGTGAAAGTTTTGCTTTGCTAACACGGTTGATACTGCAGGAAGCTGGTGGATAGATAAGGGAATGAAAGGGTTAAGTTTTTGCTTTGCTATCAAAGCGATATTGCAGGAAAGTGAAGGATAGATGAGGGAGTGAAAGGGTTAAGTTTTTGCTCGCTACCATGGTTGATATTACAGGAAACTGATGGATAGATGAGGGATTGAAAGAGTTGTTTTTGCTTTGCTAGTAACACTGATATTGCAGGAAACTAATGGATAGGTTGGGGGAGTGAAGGGGTTAAGTTTTTGCTTCATTATCAAGGTTGAAAGTGCAGATAGGATGAGGGAATGAAAGGATTAAGTTTCTGCTTTGCTATCAAGGTTGATAGTGCAGGAAGCTGGTGGATAGGGTAAGGGAGTCAAATGGTTAAGTTTTTGCTTTGCTATCAAGGTTGATAGTGCAGGAAAGTGATGGATAAAAGAGAGAATGAAAGGATTAAGTTTTTACTTTGCTATCAAAGGTGATAATGCAAGAAGTTTTGTTAGTATCCTCAGCAGTACTGTTTAAAGCCCAGCCAACTGCTCACAGCCATATCAGGGCTATAAACATCTCAAGAAAAACCACACGCATCTAAACACATTGAAGACCCTGCAAAAAGGACAACCTGGAACAGAAAATTGAGAACACATATCAATACATGCTTACAAATAATCTACAGATATGCCCCAAAGCATGTATAAAACCACACAGACCTAAGGTACCTAAAATTACCACAAAGTAGTTTAAGATGCATTCATAGTAAACCCGGATGTGCCCTCATGGCCACAGATATTTCCTGTCAAAAAGATTGTGTACAGCAAACCCCTGTTTGTTCTCACTGGCAACAGAAAGTGTGTTTATAGTAAGCCCGGCCAGGCCCGACTGTACACAGACAGAGATTCTCCGGTCATGCTTGCAGGTTTTTTCCCATTCCTCCATGTTAAGGGACTGAACTCCTCTACTGATTTCACACCAAATTATATTTCTTGCAAGAAATACATGAACGACGAGAAGCCTATTGCTGCTGTGAGATCAAGGCCTTGCATTTATCAGAAGGGTGATGAAAATCACTACAGGAGACATACTTACAGCTGCATGCGAAAACATCGCCAGAGAGGTTGGGACAGACTGGATATACAGAAAATCGATGGGTTGGATGTACACTGTTTCTTTTCTTCTTCCACCACCACTACAATATCAACTTTTGTCACTTCATGTACACCATTTCCTCTCTGGTGAGCTCATGTCGAAAGGGGTAAACATAAATGGTCATTCGGCTCCATCATCCTTACAGTATAAAAGTTTCACGGCCACAGCCGGCCAGCCAGCTGTCTGTCTAGGTTTACTATGAACGCTCCCTTACACTTCCTTAGTGTTAAAAATGCAAACAATGTACATGTACCCAATTACCAATCCTAACAGACAGAAAATATGTAAGGCTTTATGGAAAACATACAAGTAAATAGACCACAAGGCAGAAAATGAGCATGGAGATGACAGAAAGGAAAGGACAAAACATAAAATAATAAACATGAAAAAATAAATAAAAAACAAAAAAAAGGGGCAATTTCTTGAGCAGAATTTCCAGAAGGTGAGAATGCTATTTAAACTAAGAGTCCTCAGCATCTCCCTGGATGCAGGAAGCTGGTGGATAGGATGAGGTCTCAAAGGATAAGGATGGATCCTTACCATTTTGTCTCTGGCTTTGCGGCTGGCTTCAGTTTTGTTCTGATGCCGTACTTGAGTCAGGAAGGCTCCAGGTATCTATACACAAACAGAAAAAGTTTGATGTGAATACTTTTGAACTTTAAAACACATTATTATTCTAAGACAGCAGCATTAAATCTCACTGGACCTGTAGATTAGGTACACTGCAGGGTGTACATTAGGCACACTGACATACTTAGTATCAGTTGTTTGCTTATTTGTGGTATTGCATTGTGGAAATTTACATCTGTACAATGAACGATCAAAACCATGATTTCTGTGCACAAGCACACACACACACCACACACACACACACACAAACACCTCCACACATAATACTTTCTGCTGCCACACAAACCCACAACACTAAAATCTTTGAAGAGCAGAATTATGCTTTTACATGAGCTGGCACGTAAGATTCCCAAGGCACTTGAAGATCGAAGAGCAGCATTTGCCTTCGAGCTCCTGTAGAAAACAAAATTAGAAGCACCATTTGATTTCCATGTCAACTGAACCCATTACCTTCTGCTTTTAATCTCTTAAATTACCAAAGATGTAATATTACCTATCCATTTTTTGTCTGTCAAACTGAACTCCCAAACTCTTTCTGTTTATCAGTTTAATTTATCCACTATTTATTTACCTATCCATTCTTTTGGCTGTCAAACCAAACCCCCATACCCTTTTTTGTTTATCAGTTTGATTTATCCACACATTCATTTACCTATTCATTCTTTCAGCTGTCAAACTGAACTCTCATACTCTTTTTGTTTATCAGTTTCATTAATTCATCCACATATTTATTGTTTACCTATTCATTCTTTCATTGTTTTGCTGTCTATCTATGTATTTATCTACCAACAACTCACCATCCACAAAACAGGTTTATAGTGAATCAACATTTTCACGACGTTCGATGTTTTGGCGGCTTTGGTCAATTCCGCCTCACTACCTGTTTTGACCTTGCCCTTGGGGGCCGGTGCCAGAAAGAGGTTGGGCGCCATGATCATGGAAATGTTGTTCAGCCCCATCTTGTTGGCGTCTGAGTGTGAGACGATATTCCTTAGGAACTGAAGCAGCATCTGTAAAAAAACGGAAGAAAGGTTTTTGTTTTAAGTTTTTGGTTGATCAGTCGGTTGAACGGTTGTGAGACATGGACAAAACCTTGTCAATATAATAGAAATAGAAAGCAAAAATAAAGGGTTGTGTCTAAATAGCAAAAAAGACGGAAGTCATGATAATGAGTAAAAAATATGAAATCCCTTCATGCAAAATAACAGCAAACGGCACAACTTTGAGAAAGGTCAATAAGTTTAAATATCTGGGAACGATCATTTCACCAGACGGCAGACGCACATCAGAAATAGCCAGCAGAATCACCAAAGCCAAAACAGCATTCAAGAAGATGAAAAGCATTCTTACCAACAAATGCCTATCAATTAACATCAGGAAGAGATTTCTTAAATGTTATGTAGAACCGATAATGTTATTCGGTTGTGAGCCGTGGACAGTCAACAAGCAAAGCCAGAACAAAATTGTGGCAACTGAAATGTGGTTTCTAAGAAGAATGTTGAGAGTTCCATGGACAGCAAAGAAAAAAACGAGATGGCCTTGAAGGAGACAGACACAAGAAGATCATTAATAAAGATTATGAAAAGACAAGCAACATTTATAGGCCATTTTATGAGGAAAGGGGAATTAGAGCATCAGTCACAACAGGAAAGCTGGACGGAGAGAACACCAAGTAGACCCAGGGAGAAAATATTAGACGGACTTGCACGGTGGCTGAGGACAGAGAGGGTGGGAGATGCGCTTGCAACGACAGGGGATAGATTCATGTGGAGGGCTATTATCGCCAACACCATGCAGCAGGGCACATGATGATGATAATGATGGTTGGTTGGTTGGTTGGTTTGGCTGTTATTTTGCTGCCCCATCTTTCACACCACTCCCGCATCATCACACCCATGACTATCCAGTGTATCTCCAAACCAACTGAAACTGACATCACTGTAAGAGTAGGCCCTTAAGGGTCACAGAACCTGGGGCTATTCTTCGTAACGCTATGCTGATGAGAATGGGGATGACAGCAACGATGATGATGTGTTCCCTGTTAGGTATCCAAAACAAGTGCGACTGCCCGCATCCAAGAGGAACCAGTCCTTTTCTCCCACTGGACGATGCAGCAGGGAAGTTTTAGTCTTTTTCTCCTAATTTTTGTATTTGGTGTCTGTTCGTTTGTGATCCTACGTTTATGCTTGACAAAGGCCAGTAGTCAAAATTGAAGTCGGTCTTGTTTGACAATGAGGGACAAACAATATGTATATTTGGTATTCAGCATCCGTATAACCCTTTGACACCCGCACTCTGTCTATCAGCATCCGTATAACCCTTTGTCGCCCGCACTCTGTCTATCAGCATCCGTATAACCCTTTGACGCCCGCACTCTGTCTATCAGCATCCGTATAACCCTTTGACGCCCGCACTCTGTCTATCAGCATCCGTATAACCCTTTGACGCCCGCACTCTGTCTATCAGCATCCGTATAACCCTTTGACGCCCGCACTCTGTCTATCACATCCGTATAACCCTTTGTCGCCCGCACTCTGTCTATCAGATCCGTATAACCCTTTGCGCCCGCACTCTGTCTATCAGCATCCGTATAACCCTTTGACGCCCGCACCGTCTATACTCCGTTACCTTGCACTCATCAGCATCCGTATAACCCTTTGCGCCCGCACTCTGTCTATCAGCATCCGTATAACCCTTTGACGCCCGCACTCTGTCTATCAGTATCCGTATAACCCTTTGACGCCCGCACTCTGTCTATCAGCATCCGTATAACCCTTTGACGCCCGCACTCTGTCTATCAGTATCCGTATAACCCTTTGACGCCCGCACTCTGTCTATCAGCATCCGTATAACCTTTGACGCCCGCACTCTGTCTATCAGCATCCGTATAACCCTTTGACGCCCGCACTCTGTCTATCAAGCATCCATATAACCCTTTGACGCCCACACTCTGTCTATCAACATTCTGCATTGACAACCATGCCTGCAAAACAAAAACTTAAACCCCTGATTCCCTTACCCTATCCACCAGCTTCCTGGGAGTCAAAGGGACAAGAGGGTTTAGGAGATCAGAAATATCTCCACTTTTTACCCATCAGGTGAAGATATATCTTGGCAGATCAAACCCAGGATCTTTCAAAGGTAGCGTGATGTTTACCCTCTTTGACTACGACACCCATCAAAATAAAATAAAAAATAAAGAAGGGATGGGGGGGGGGGGGGGGGGGGAAGGAGGGGGTTCCTTCATTTTCACAGAGTGTGAGCAGAACTCTGAACACATACACATTCGCAAACAGGGCTGTAAGATAAATATATGGTGTGTGTGTTGTGTGTGTGTGTGTGTGTTGTGGTGTTGTGTGTGTGTGTGTGTGTGTGTGTGGTGTGTGTGTGTGTGTGTGTGGTGTGTGTGTGTGTGTGTGTGTGTGTGTGTGTGTGTGTGGTGTGTGGTGTGTGTGTGTGTGTGTGGTGTGTGTGTGTGTGTGTGTGTGTGTGTGTGGTGTGTGTGTGTGTGTGTGTGTGTGTGTGTGTTGTGTGTGTGGTGTGTGTGTGTGTGTGTGTGTGTGTGTGTGTGTGTGTGTGTGTGTGTGTGTGTGTGGTGTTGTGTGTGTGTGTGTGTGTGTGTGTGTGTGTGTGTGTGTGTGTGTGTGTGTGTGTGTGTGTGTTGTGTGTGTGTGTGTGTGTGTGTGTTGTGTGTGTGTGTGTGTGTGTGTGTGTGTGTGTGTGTGTGTGTGGTAGAGAGAGAGAGAAGAGAGAGAAGAGAGAGTGTGTGTGTGTGTGTGTGTGAGAGAGAGAGAGAAAGAGAAGAGAGGTGTGTGTGTGTGTGTGTGTGAGAGAGAGAAGAGAAAGAGAGTGTGTGTGTGTGTGTGTGTGTGTGTGTGTGTGTGTGTGTGTGGTGTGTGTGTGTGTGTGTGTGTGTGAGAGAGAGAGCGCACACATGCCTGCATATGTGTGTGTATAAAACACCACTTCTATGCTGATGACACCCAACTTCAAGACAGTGACTCACCTGACAATATACAGCACCTCTTGACTCGCACCACTGAGTGTTACTCGGACATTAAGAACTGGATGACATACAATAAACTTCAGCTTAATGACGACAAGACAGAAGCTATCCTCATTGGCACCCGTCAGAAACTTTCTCAGCTGCCTCCTCTTTCTCTCCCATTATGTAACACATCAGTCCCAATTTCTGATTTAGCTAATAACCTTGGTGTCTGCATTGACTCTACCCTCTCCATGAACAACTTTGTTTCTCAAACTGCCAGATCTTGCTACTATCACCTCCATCGTATAAGCCTGATCAGGAAGTATCTCTCTGTCGAAACAACTGCAAAACTCGTTCTCTCCTTCATAATATCTCGCATTGACTATTGCAATTCACTCCTGTCTGGTCTTCTTGCCTCCACCATTCACATCCTACAGCGCATTCAAAACAATGCTGCATGCCTTGTACTCAAAAAGAAAAAAGCTGACCACATATCTCCTCTCCTGGCACAACTTCACTGGCTCCCTGTATCAAAGCGCATACAGTACAAACTAGACACCATGTGCTACAAAAGCCTCAATAACGCAGCCCCTGATTACCTGTCAAGCCTACTTGAGATCTATGTTCCCTCACGTACCCTCCGCTCTGCCTCCGATCCTCTGACTTTTCGCTTTCCACGCACTAAGCTCAATACCTATGGTCCACGAGCCTTCTCTGTTTCTGGTCCACTCTCCTGGAACAAACTTCCTCTCTCAGTCCGTCAGCAACCTACTTTTGTCTCCTTCAAGTCCGCTCTCAAAACTCACCTTTTCTCCTCTGCATAAATCCTGACCTCACTCAATCCCCTCTGCAGCCTGTCTCCACTTGGAGGGGAATCACATTGTAATATATAATTGTATATAATATGCTCTAAAATTTTCCATTGCTTTTATTCTTTCTCCCCATTTATAGCCGTGTGCGTGTGTGTGTGTGTGTGTGTGTGTGCGTGTGTGCGTGCGTGTGTGCGTGCGTGCGTGCGTGCGTGTCTGTTTCAGCGCTTAGATTTGATTTTATCAAGATTTTGCGCTATATAAACAAAATATTGTATTGTATTGTGTTGTGTGTGTGTGTGTGAAAGAGAGAGAGAGAGAGAGAGAGGAGAGGAGAGAGAGAGAGAGAGAGAGAGAGAGAGAGAGAGGAGAGAGAGAGAGAGAGAGAGAGAGAGAGAGAGAGAGAGAGAGAGAGAGAGCGAGCGAGCGAGTGTGTGAGACAGTGAGAGAGAGTGCACGCATGCCTGCACGTGTGCGCATGCACTTGAGAAAAGAGAAAGAACAGAAACGAGAATGTAATCAACGATGCACAACAAACACATTCATTCAACAACAACACAAAACCACTACAGTACCTTCAACACCTCTCTGTGTTCGGAGGGCAGGAGAAGAATCAGTAGGTTAAGCGCCTTCAACTGTTCCAACGTCTTGGTATGTCTGTAACCACAACATGAACGCATATCAGAATTTGTTCACAAGGGATTCATCACACTCAAAGGCAAATCCATACGCACTCTACCCAAATTTGCCAGTGATGATCATGCAGACTCCTGGAGCATCTGCAAAATGCTATGGACTGGCCGAGTATAATTCGGTTTTAAATTTACTTCTAAAATGAGCTAAAATAGGCTGAAGCATTAAGTTCCCACGCAGCACACCTTAACCCTTTGACCCCCGCGCCCTGTCCACCAGCATCCTGCATTGCCAACCATGCTAGCAAAGCAAAAACTTAACTCTTTGACTCCCTCACCCTATCCACCAGCTTCCTGCTGATAGAAAGGGTGCAGGAGTCTAAGGGTTAACTCTCTGAATCCCTCATCCTATCCACAAGCTTCCTGTTGATGGATAAGGTTGCGGGAGTCAAAGGGTTAAAGATTCTGAACATCATGTCAGCATCCTGTGGAAACATGAAAACACCAGCATGCACACCCACTGAAGACAGAACATGCCAACCATGCTGCGAGATGCCGCCTGCACAGAGCGGACAAAATAACATTGTTATTGTTGTTTAAAGCCCAGCCGACTGCGTACAGCCATATCAGGGCTACAACAATTCAAAACGTAGACAATACTTCAACAGGACAAAGAAAAGAAAATTAAGCACACATATCAACGCATCCGCGCACACAATCTACGGAGATGCTCCTGGCCTTGACCACTCGTCCAATTCATCGCACATGGGGATTTAAAAAACACACCTGAATACAACTTTAAACATTACTAAAAACATAATATAAAAAAACGGGCATATCTCATTTCCCTAGAGCCAAAAATGCACTCAATACATGTACCCAATTATCAATCCAAAGAAAAAGTACTTTATCGAACACACAGAAGTGAATGGACCAGCAAGGCAGAAAATGATAGGAAGAAACGACAGAAAGCAAAAGAACAAGGCAGAAATTTCTAGCACAGAATTTCTACAAGGTGGGGATACTATTTATACTGAAAGAGCACCCTGGCATCCCCACGGGGAGAACAAAATAACATGCAGACATACTCCTAAGAAAAAATGAAACACTAGAAAAACAATCGAATCAAAAACTAAAAACAGTCAAAAAGACACTGACACAGAGTGAAATTTTTTTCACTTAAAACACTCACGCTCCACTTGGGGAAAAGCATCCAAGTAGTCGTAGGTGAGAAGAGGGGCGGGCAACTCTCGCAGAAACTGTTTAAGCAGGCCAGCACAGTCATGGGGAGTTACCTCCCCCCAGTTGAACGTCCCATGGTAGAACTTCTCCTCCAGCTCCAGACGCAGTTGCTAGATGGAAAAATAAACAGAAGGAAAAATTCATTTCACTGCTATACAGTGTTCCTTTACGTTAGACGCATCCCCCAATCTTTAAACTGTTATTGTTATTGTTGTTTAAAGCCCAGCCAACTGAGTAAAGCCACATCAGGACTATAACGGACCCAAACATACAAAAAGTCAACATGAAAAAAAAGGAAAATTTAAGTACACATATCAATGCATTCCCGCACATAATCTAACGAGATGCCCCTGGCCTTGACCACTCCGTCCAAATTATCGCACACGGGATTAAAAAAAAACACACCTGAATACAAACTTACCATACCTAAGGACACCAAAACATATAAAAACAGGCATAAATTACCTAAAACTGCTTTCGCATATCTGCTCTCCCTAAAGTCAAAAATGCATTTAATACATGTACCAAATATCAATCCTAAGAAAAAGTACCTAAGACTTTATCAAACACATACAGGTGAATGGACCAGCAAGGCAGAAAATGATAGGAAGAAATTTCAGAAAAAAAAAGGAACAAGGCTGAAACGAAGAGTGACAGAAATGAGGAAATTTCTAGCACAGAATTTCCAGAAAGTGGGGGTACTGTTTATACTGAAAGAGCCCCCAGCATCCCTGCAGGGGGCAAGTTTTGAATAAAACCTGACCTGTCAGCGTGAAACTAGTGCTATAGTGGTGTCCGCCTACAATGAAATTCAAGGGAGATGGCCATGTGTTTGTTATAGCAGTAGTTGGTAGTAGATCATGTATGAAAAATCAGTGACCCTAGACAATGCTGATCGTTTGTTATCTAGGCAGTGAAGTTCCCTATTTCATACTTTATAATATGATCATTTATCAGTCAAGTTTCATGGCTCAATCAATGAAATATCAAAAGGAAATATACATGCATGCACACACAAGCTACACACAAACATACACACACACACACACACACCACTCGCGCGCACACACACACACACACACTCTCTCACACAGAGCATACACACATCACTGCTGACGTTATCACTGGTCTAGCAAAGTGGTCGATACAGGTAACAAGGAAGCTTGAAGAAATCTACCCCAGTATGCTGATCGCTGTGTGTGTGCGCGCGTGTGCGTATGTGTGTGTGCGTGTGTGTGTGTGTGTGTTGGTACATAAATGTGCATGAAGAAAACAGTTCTTACCTTGACACGCGTGACAGAGCCAGGTACGCGTAAGATGCCCTCTGTAATCACCCCTTCTCTCTCCAGGTGGGTTATCAACTGTCATCACACGCACATTAAGGTGAGTCAATAAGGATCTATACAATATGTCTGATGGTTAAATCTGCGCGGTGTGGTGTGATGTGGTGTGGTGTGGTGTGGTGTGTGCAGTGTGGTGTGGTCTGGTGCAGTGCAGTGTAGTGTAGTGTAGTATTAGTATAGATAGTATAGTATAGTAGTATAGTATAGTTAGTATAGTATAGTATAGTATAGTATAGTATAGTATAGTATATAGTATAGTATAGTATAGTATAGATATATAGTATAGTATAGTATAGTATAGTATAGTATAGTAGTATAGTATAGTATAGTATAGTATTAGTATAGTATAGTATAGTATAGTATAGTATAGTTACAGTACAGTACAGTACAGTACAGTACAGTACAGTACAGTATAGGATAGCGTAGTGTGGTGTGGTATGGTGTGGTGTAGTGTAGTGTGGGGTGGTGTGGTGTGATGCGGCATGGCATGGTGTGTAGTGTAGTGTAGTGTACTTTTAGTTATAGTGTAGTGTAGTGTTGTGCACTGTAGTGCAGTACAGTGTAAAGTAGTGCAATGCAGTGCAGTGTAGTGTAGTGTAGTGTAGCATAATAATTCCATTTATACAGAACAGTCCTTGAGAAAGAATGCGTTTTTGCACTAAACAACAACAAAAAAAGAAAAAGAAAAAAAAGAGGGTTGGGGGGACCCTATGTCAGTAAAATATTGCCGTACACAGTCGGACACATGCACCAATATATCAATGCAGCACAAACGTTGTTCATGAAAAATATCACAAAATTGTTTTTCATTTATCAGTGTGGAGACTGTACACACACACACACATACATTGTTGATGTTAAATGTTAGTGTTAAGTTCTTGTTCCATTTTTTCTATTTTCCCACCTACTTATGTCTATAACTCTGTCTCCTCTATGCCCCAAAACCAACCCGCCCATCTCTCATCTCACATACTTTTTTTTTCTTCGTCTAATATCACTCATAGTGAAAAGACGCACGCGCGCACGCACGCGCGCACACACACACACGCGCGCGAAAATATAAGCATGTGCACATACAAATAACAATGTAAAAATTCACACACATGCACTGTCTGTGCACGCGCACGCGCGTACACACACACACTGACAGACAAACTGAAATGCAACTGGTCCTACAAGAGTCTCACAAACAATAAGTTAATAAAATCTGGATATTTCTGAAACAATGAAGAAATCAGAGTGCTGTGTTGTACTGTGCTGTGCTGTATTGTACTGTGCTGTGTTGTATTGTACTGTGCTGTGTTGTGTTGTACTGTGCTGTGCTGTATTGTACTGTGCTGTGTTGTATTGTACTGTGCTGTGCTGTGTTGTACTGTGCTGTATTGTACTGTGCTGTGTTGTATTGTACTGTGCTGTGCTGTGTTGTACTGTGCTGTGCTGTATTGTACTGTGCTGTGTTGTATTGTACTGTGCTGTGCTGTATTGTACTGTGCTGTGTTGTGTTGTATTGTACTGTGCTGTGCTGTACTGTGCTGTGTTGTATTGTACTGTGCTGTGTTGTATTGTACTGTGCTGTGTTGTATTGTACTGTGCTGTGTTGTATTGTACTGTGCTGTGTTGTATTGTACTGTGCTGTGTTGTATTGTACTGTGTTGTGTTGTATGTACTGTGTTGTATTGTACTGTGCTGTGCTGTGTTGTACTGTGTTGTACTGTGCTGTGTTGTATTGTACTGTGCTGTATTGTACTGTGCTGTGTTGTATTGTACTGTGCTGTGTTGTATTGTACTGTGCTGTGTTGAACTGTGCTGTATTGTACTGCGCTGTGTTGTATTGTGCTGTATTGTACTGTGCTGTGTTGTAGTGTTGCATTGTATTGTGCTGTGTTGTACTGTGCTGTGTTGTATTGTGTTGCATTGTATTGTGCTGTGTTGTACTGTGCTGTGTTGTATTGTGTTGCATTGCATTGTGCTGTGTTGTATTGTGTTGCATTGTATTGTTCTGTATTGTACTGTGCTGTATTGTACTGTGCTGTGTTGTATTGTGTTGCATTGTATTGTGCTGTGTTGTACTGTGCTGTGTTGTATTGTATTGTGCTGTGTTGTACTGTGCTGTGTTGTATTGTGTTGCATTGTATTGTGCTGTATTGTACTATGCTGTGTTGTATTGTGTTGCATTGTATTGTGCTGTTGTACTGTGCTATGCTGTATTGTACTGTGCAGTACTGTATTATGCTGTATTGTACTGTACTGTATTGTACTGTACTGTGCTGTATTGTACTGTGCTGTATTGTACTGTACTGTGCTGTATTGTACTGTAATGCACTGTACTGTACTGTATTGTACTTTGCTGTATTGTACTGTGCTGTATTGTACTGTACTGTGCTGTATTGTACTGTACTGTATTGTACTGTGCTGTATTGTACTGTACTGTATTGTACTGTATTGTGCTGTATTGTACTGCATTGAGCTGTATTATACTGTACTGTGCTGTATTCTTCTGTGCTGTACTGTACTGTACCATACTGTATTGTGCTACGCTGTGCTGTACTGCAGTGTGGTGTTAAACTCACAGCTTGAAAAATGAGAGGAACTTTCACAGCAGATACCCGTCTTTGGTCATGCTCTAACAATACTGGCAGTGGGACTCCAAACAGCCCATGATCTGTCAAACACATACACTGCACATGTATACATAAATTCTCAACACATACACTGCACATGTATACATAACTTCTCAACACATACACATGTATACATAAATTTCTCAACACATACACATGTATACATAACTTCTCAACACATACACATACACATGTATACATAACTTCTCAACACATACACATACACATGTATACATAAATTCTCAACACATACACATGTATACATAACTTCTCAACACATACACATGTATACATAAATTCTCAACACAAACACATGTATACATAACTTCTCAACACATACACATGTATACATAACTTCTCAACACACACACACATGTATACATAACTTCTCAACACATACACATGTATACATAACTTCTCAACACATACACTGCACATGTATACATAACTTCTCAACACACACACTCATGTATACATAACTTCTCAACACATACACTGCACATGTATACATAACTTCTCAACACATACACACACACATGTATACATAACTTCTCAACACATACACTGCACATGTATACATAACTTCTCAACACACACACACATGTATACATAACTTCTCAACACACACACACACATGTATACATAACTTATCAACACATACACATACACATGTATACATAACTTCTCATCACACACACATATGGGTATACATAACGCTCATCACATACACACGCACATATATACATAACTTCTCAACACACACACACATGTATACATAACTTCTCAACACACACACACACATGTATACATAACTTCTCAACACACACACACATGTATACATAACTTCTCAACACACACACACACATGTATACATAACTTCTCAACACATACACATGTATACATAAATTCTCAACACATACACATGTATACATAAATTCTCAACACATACACACACACATATATACATAACTTCTCAACACATACACATGTATACATAACTTCTCAACACATACACATACACATGTATACATAACTTCTGAACACACACACACACACATGTATACATAACTTCTCAACACACACACATGCACATGTATACATAACTTCTCAACACACACACGCATATGTATACGTAACTTCTCAACACGTACACACACACACACATGTGTATACTTAACTTCTCATCAGCTAAACCATCATCAAATGCTTCACAAAAAAGTACAAACAAGATCGCTAATTCATTATACTTTTCCAATTAGACACATCTAAATTTTACAGTTTATGGAAAGGAAGTATCAGCTCACAAAGTAATGAAATGGATTCTTCAATTAGTTCTTAGGTTGCTTTCAGCCACTAAACTTGTGAAAAACGAAGACTTCACATTAAAGACTCAAAATAAGGGAAAAAGTCTCAGTGGTCAGAATTTTGACCCTATTCAGCTATCACCGGCTGTAGCTGTGAATGGCTGGCTGCGCCTGTAGCTAAATTTTCACAATTCTCCCAGTGACTGCAAACTGGTTGTGTGTGTGTGTTGTGTGTGTTGTGTGTGTGTGTATGTGTGCATGTGTGCGTACGTGCGAGCATGTTTAGACAGAGCCATGAAATTCAGATTCCATATCTTAATATGTGTGCATGTGTGCGTACGTGCGAGCATGTTTAGACAGAGCCATGAAATTCAGATTCCATATCTTAATATGTGTGCATGTGTGCGTACGTGCGAGCATGTTTAGACAGAGCCATGAAATTCAGATTCCATATCTTAATATGTGTGCATGTGTGCGTACGTGCGAGCATGTTTAGACAGAGCCATGAAATTCAGATTCCATATCTTAATATGTGTGCATTGTGCGTACGTGCGAGCATGTTTAGACAGAGCCATGAAATTCAGATTCCATATCTTAATATGTGTGCATGTGTGCGTACGTGCGAGCATGTTTAGACAGAGCCATGAAATTCAGATTCCATATCTTAATATGTGTGCGTACGTGCGAGCATGTTTAGACAGAGCCATGAAATTCAGATTCCATATCTTAATATGTGTGCATGTGTGCGTACGTGCGAGCATGTTTAGACAGAGCCATGAAATTCAGATTCCATATCTTAATATGTGTGCATGTGTGCGTACGTGCGAGCATGTTTAGACAGAGCCATGAAATTCAGATTCCATATCTTAATATGTGTGCATGTGTGCGTACGTGCGAGCATGTTTAGACAGAGCCATGAAATTCAGATTCCATATCTTAATATGTGTGCATGTGTGCGTACGTGCGAGCATGTTTAGACAGAGCCATGAAATTCAGATTCCATATCTTGAGTTCAATCCCAGCCTGCAACATTAAAAACTCGACTGTTTGCTGCCTATCATCATGTTTCCATCATTCTGGCGGGGTGAACTTAGCTTTTCACAGGTCCCTCCTCCCCTATTTCAAGGCCTTGCCAGTGCAGATATTTCTGGACAGGCTCAGTGGGATGGCAGATAATTGCAGGCAGAATTCCACTTGAACAAACTGAGATGCCAGAAAATTGCTGGCCGAATTCCACAAAAAAACTCAAAACTTCAATGCTTTGTGACATATTTTCATCAACACATAAAACTAACAATTCACAGTCCAGTAAAGTCATACATCAAAGCACATCAAAACTGAATCATCACACATCTTCACCTCTAGGTTTCTTTTTCCGTTTGGGCCGAGAGTATGTGATGTCATAGAGGTCAAAGAGCGCTGTCAGTTCGATGAGAGCCAGAGAGCGTATTTTCAGTATGTCCGCTTCGCCTAGGTCACTGATCAAGGTCATTCCCAGAGGGTCGTTTTTGGCTTCGAACAACTGTGAAAAAGTAAACTGGTGTGCATGTTTTAACTTTGAGTGAGTAATATGAAAATGGAACAAGATGAGAAAACCGTTCACAACTTACACACTCATGCGCAGAAGTATGAAATGAACATTTATGTACACGCGCGCGCGCGCACACACACACACACACACACACACACACACACATGCATATGCCTGTATACCTGCATGCACACATGAACACACACCCATGCACATGAATACACACATGCAAAAGTACACACACATCCACAAACACACATGAAGGCATATGCTTGTACACACACACACACACACACACACATACACACAAATATTAACAACACACACACACACACACACACACACACACACACACACACACACACACACACACACACACAACTTGTGAACATGCACACAAAAACAAATACACCACATACTCTTAACAAACAAAAAAGGTCAGAATAAATACCGAAAATATAAGAAATGAATACATAAATAAATCAATCAATCAAGTCACAAACAGGCACTAACAAAATCCAAGCAACAGCACCAACAACACTAAAAAAATAAAGACTTTAAATAAATTAAATAAATCAACCAATAATAAACAGGCACTATCAAAAACCAAGCAAAAGCATCAATAGCATAGAAAAGTAAATACATTAAATAAATACATACATCAATCAATAAACAGGCACCAACAAAAACCAAGTAAAAGCACTGAGAATATTTAAAAAATGAATACATTAAACACATAATAATATCAATTAATAAACAGGTACCGTCAAAAACCAAACAGCCCTGGCCCAGTTTCAACCCACTATCATTCCCACATTTTCTGACATGAGAAATTTGAGCACCTAGTCACAACAGGAAAACTGGAGGGAAACAGAGCACCAGGAAGACCCAGGGAGAAAAACTGGACAGACTTGCGGAGTGGATGAAGACGGAGAGGGTGAGAGATGTATTTGCAGCGATAAAAAGACAGATTCGTATGGTGGACCATGATCACTAACGCCATGCGGCAGGGCACACGATTATGATGATGATAATCATTCCCAATTTCTTGTGTCATTGTGAAAATATGTCCCAGATTCCATAGCCCTTCATGCATTACACAGAAAGTGACCTCAAGTTCCGGTGAGTCTGGAGTGGGGGAAAGGGGAGAGGGGGCAGGATGTTGGATAGCAGCGTGAGGAAAGTGAGAAAGATGCAGTGCAGAAAATGACGCAGAAAAAACAGTTTTCCGCTCATTTGGTACAGGCAAAAACAAAAAACAAAACCAAATAAAAACAAAACAAAACAAAATACTGAAAAAATACAAAATAGCCTAGGAAGCAAACTGGTTAAATGCAGAACCCACAGAACATTCAGATGCAGACAATTATCACATACATACATAGTTTGTCTGTCTGCGTCACATATAAAAGCACGCATGTATTCAAGCACATATATCGTATGCACACGTGTGTACACAAGCGCGCGCCGCACAACACATCACACACACATTCACCATCGAAGTTGTCCTGAAAACACACACACACGCACACTCACCATCTAAGTTGTCCTGATACACACACACACACTCACCATCGAAGTTGTCTTGATACACACACACACACACACACCATCAAGTTGTCTGATAAACACACACACACACAAACACACACACACACACACACACACAACTACAAAGTTGTCCTGATAATATCACACACACACACACACACACACACACACAACACACACACACACACACACACACACACACACACACACACACACACAACTACAAAGTTGTCCTGGTAATATCACACACACACACACACACACACACACACACACACACCACACACACACAAAACACACACACCACCCAATCAAAGTTGTCCTGTAATATCACACACACACACACACACACACACAAAACACACTATCAAAGTTGTCCTGATAATATCACACACACACACACACACACACACACACAACCAACATCACACACACACACACACACACACACACACACACACACACACCCCGCCACCACACATCACCACCACCACCACTACCACCACAACCACTACCATCACCACCACAACCACAACAACAATGACGACAAACTAAAAAGAAAATCAAAACAGCTTACAGGTAAATCGACTTTGAAGGAACCTGGTTTTGGTGGCCTGGGCTGAAAAGGGAAAAGAAAAATAATTGCTCTAAATGAAATGCAATTACCATGCAGACAAGTAAATTCAAACAATTAAAAGTTGAAATTTAACTAGTCACTAGAAATATCATAATTTTAAAGACAAAGGAAAAACAGCATTTTTTTTTTTTTTAGTTAAAATAAAGAAAATTTAACAAAAAAGCACACTGAAGGATGCACACACATGCACCTGCATGCAAAGTACTTACACACAGTGTTTGATATGACAATGTGACCAACACAAACACATACACACTCTTATAATCCTATTTTGGCTTTTTATAACAAATACATAAGTTCACACATATGAACAGCAGACAACACGTTATACAAAATCATATAAATTCGGGTTCCTATGACAACTGTGTATGCATAAAGTTTTTGCCAACACTATGCAGGCGCTATGTTTCTGCACTAGCGTAGTCTGCATATTCTGTCTTCAACAAGCATGCAAGCTAGATGTTTTCATGGTTTCTCAGGCCAGCCATTGACATTTTACAGTATACTGAATTTTCATATTTGATATTCAACATGCATATACATGTAAAGGGGAGCAGACACTGGCAAATCTGCACACAACAACCCAGAAAATCAGAAAATCTTCATCCTTTTTTTTTTCTTTTTTTTTTTAAAGACATCGACTCAGGGAGGTAGTTACCTTTGTGCTCAACCACTTTTTTTTTATATAATCCATTATCTACACCACCTTAATGGCCACAGAAGATGGCATAGTCTTTTACAATGCAACGATATGATGTCAAGGAGGATGATAATCATGATGCTATGGAGTTCCATCTAAGATTGAGACTGCGTGACAGGGCTGCACTCTACGCTTATTATCATAACATATATCCTGGCTGTCAACCAGGCCGAGAGGTACCACTAACGGTGCTGGTCAGGAGATTTGAGCACACCCTCAATGACGCATCTGTGAAGTGGATGAGACTCGACTGTGTGGTCCCAGTCTTCCCAATGAGCCCATAGCATGGGTAGGAGCCGGTTAGAGGCGAAAAATCCCTTAATGATTTTTGAAGGGACTGATGGGGATTCGAACCCACTACCTTCAGTCGGTAGTACATTGTGCTAACCACTACACCACAGCTACTGGTAAAATCTTCACACTTTACCCACCAGGTGGATGTCAAGCAGATAAAATCAGGATCTTCTGGCTTAAGTCTGAAGTCTTTCTACTGGACTGCTGTGCCCATCATTATGACAAAACGAATTCTTCACAAAGACTCACTACATCTGTCACTCTCTCAACAACACACACACACACACATCCAACACACACACACACACACACAACACACACACCCGCATGCACGCACGCACGCACGACACACAACAACCACAACACACACCACACGCACGCACACGCACCGCAAACACACACACACACACACACACACACACACACACACACACACACACACACTAACATTAACACACACTCTCTCTTGCATACAACATACATGGCTATCTTTCTGTTCTAGATGAAATCTACAGTGATGTCGGCATCCGATATGGCCGGCAGACCACCCATGGACCGATTACTGGAAGCTCGACCATGTGGTCGGTGAAACGTCCCTCTTTCTTTAAAGCTCAGAGCCTCCACACCTGAAACATAAATTTCTAATTAAAGATACTTTAATCAACTCACTGGATGGACTTGTAACTTGTGATATTAAGATCTGTATTCGATGGCATATAACCATAATCCTTTGACTCCGCACCTGCCCAGCACCATGCATTGCCAACCATGCAAGCAAAGCAAAAACTTAACCCTTTCACTCCCTCACCCTATCCACCAGCTTCCTGCAGCATGATAGGTGCGGGAGTCAAAGGGCTACAAACCAAAAATCAACCGATCAAAGCAAAAACAATATACAACGATGGTACACCAGTTCTATTCAACAGTAAAAAGCCCAAAAAAGAAAATCCAAGCAACAGATCTTCCATTCAGACCTTGAGGATATGCCTCCAGATTGATCGTGTACCAATAAGCTCATCTCACCTTCTCACCTTCGCATACAGTTCGATGTCACTGCAACTGGACACCACCATCTCCCTCCAGGGTGCTCTGTCTTGTCTTTTGTGGACAATTTCTTGAATATTTCGGCCCTGATGTTAGTTATGTTCTCAATGAATGAGATTGGAGGTCTGCCTTCTTTCCTATTTGCCACTGTTTTTCCTTGAAAGATGGTGCCATGAGGCCCATGCTCTTGCTGCGTGACACATGGCCAATGTATGACACGTGGCCAATGTATGTTAGTCTTCTCAAAAAGATTCATACCAGGTGGTAAGTGATCAGTACCCACTCATCCACTAGACTGAAAGGCGAGTCCATCATCACCAAATGTTTTACAGTCTACAAGCTACAAGGTATACACGGCTGTGCAAAACTGGCCAAATCGTTCTCTTTAGTTTACCTGCGGACGGCAGCTGTAGGCCTGCAAAGCCTGGCATTCCAGAGTGGGGAAGGGGGTGGGATGCGGGGTCGAGACAGGGTCACGGCAGTAGCTGCGGAATGAATCCCTTCTTTGTCTGTATTAAAACTTGATCATTTTACCCGATCTTCTTGTCTGTAGACACGGAACCTAAGATATTTGGATGTTGATTTTTTGTGATTTACAATTTTGTTCTAAGTGCCTGCGTACGTCTAAGAATTAGAATTTGTACCGTTGCTGAAGTTTGTAATCTACAACTTTTGCAGTGACTATGTGTTCAGCTGTGTGCTTTTTTGTTAAAACGTGTATTCTTCACGTGTTGAAACTTCTAATTCCACTGATGCTGATTTTTTGTCCCCCCCCCCCCCCCCCCCTTTTTTTTTTTTTATCGTTTTCTCATCCTTTTGTTCTCGTTTTATTTCATCTTTTGTTTATTAATTTTTTTTTTTTTGGCAGTTGACTTGGAGACTGGTTTCCAAATATATAGATCTATGTGATGCTGAAGTGTTGATGTATATGAAGTTAAGTGAAAGTTTAAGGATAAGTTACTCACTATAATCTGCTTTGAACATCACATCATTCAGTCTTGTACTCAGAGCACTGTTGTGAGAGAACTGAACAGTTTTGTTGTTTTGATCGTAGTTCTTTCCTTACGTATTAGTGTTAAGTGTTGTGTGTATAATTGAACAATGGCTGTTGTTTATGAACACACTGCATTTTTGCACAATGAGAGACTTCAGTCTTTGTGTCGAGCATGTGGTTGGCGTTCCAGCAAAAAAAAAAAACAAAAAAAAAAAAAAAAAAAGCCCAGGGCTCCCATTCTCTGTCAGTATGTGCTCAAAGTGCTATGCATGGCTGAGAAAACTGAAGATGTCGTCTGTTCCATCGAAAACAATAATGAAAACCAGTCTGTCTGATGTGGAGAAGGCGGCACCAATGTGGGTTAACTTTGATGCAGCCTTATCTGTTCACCAGTGTTCCTTTTGCTCCGTGTTTGTCAGTAAAACAAAGGGAGGAAGGCCAACCAAGAGAAAGAGAAGCTCACAACAAATTGACTGACATGTGAAGTTCATGTACACTATTCATTACTGTGTAAAAACTTCAACCTGCATTCAACACGCACCCGGCAGTATGTGATGACCAACCTCTTGACCCAATTCAGTGGAGTAATTAAAACGTGTACCTCTCCTCTCAGGTTCAGGTCGAAAACTTTCAAGTAAGTGGAGGTGCACGCTGGCATGCTGTAGTTTGTGTGGCATGTTGTTCTGTGTGCATAGAAACTGTCAGGACTGCAATAACGGCGGTTTAAAACAGCAAAATTTTGTGAAATCGGAAATTATCCGTCTCTGTACTTGTGATTGTGCATGTATTTGAACTAACACTGCAGTCTGCTTTGCCAGTCAAACATATTCGTGTTTGGTGTCATTTTAAAGCTCGTGGTTCTGGCCATCCAGCTATCTACAATACACTCTAGTTTGGCCAAAGCGCTTTAAAAAAAATGTAGCATTTAAAGTCATACCCATTTCCCCCAGTTAAACGCCAGATGTCAGCTATGGCTGCTGACAGGCGAGATATAAACAATCTGCCCAGGGAAGGCAGGCATCATGGTCGGGTCACGCATAGGTCAGCGCGCTCGGCTCAGCAACTAAAGGGAAGGGTTGGAACAGCAGTGTATAATAACACTGGAGGTTAATTTTTGTTGATCAGTTAAAATTATTCAGTCTAAACAAATAAAAACCACAGGAAAAAAAAACACACCAGAAACTGACAGTTCCATCTTACCTTGTTCCATAGATTTTGACGGCTCTGGAGTGGCACCCTCTAGCTTGTAGCCTCCCTTGCGATGGAGAAACGAGGAGGGGCGCTGACGCGAGGGTGTCTTCTCCCGCGATGTGGGAAACACTGGAGCATCGATGATACTGCTGGGGCTGGGGGGTTCCTGTAACCATTTCATTAGATTTCATGTAATATGAGCAACAGGACATTTATAGGACATTTTATGAGGAAAGGGACATGGAGCACTGGTCACAACAGGAAAGCTGAAGGGAAAGAGAACATCAGGTAGACCCAGGGAGAAAATATTGGACAGACTTGCAGGATGGCTGAGGACAAAGAGGGTGGAAGATAAACTTGCAGCGACAAGGGATAGATTCATAAGGAGGGCCACGATCACCAACGCCATGCTGCAGAGCACATGATGATGATGATGATATAAGCAATCTCCAGCTCACCTAAAGCACATAAACGATGAGCACCATAGTAAGGTGGGTAAATGTCAAACTTCTAATTGCATGGCCTCGGAAGAAGAAATACAAATAGAACCAAACACACATTTTCTAAAACAAACAAGACATTTTTCCATGTATCATTTGAGATCAATTGTTGCTGATCGTTTTTGTATTCAGCTAAACCCATTGAAAACAAAATATTGTTAAAATGTCAAGTGTATTTGCGACCAACAATTCACAACGTTTCACTGTTTATTTTACTGCAAAATGCTACATTCTTTTTTACCGAAAATGTTTACTCAAGAAAAGTATTCTGAAACTAATTTCCAAAAAGTTACATCAGATCAATCTTTATTAGTTAAAATTTCAGATTCATTAGTTCACAATCCTGTTAATGCATTAGTTTAACTTTATGCAGTTTGTGTTTTAGTGTTACAATTTCCCTTCACATTGTTGAGTTAATTGTTAGTGTTAAGTTTTCGTTCCATTTTTGTGTTCTCTCACCAACTTATGTCTTTTTACTCTGTCTCCCCTCTGCCCCAATCCAACCCATCCAACTATCGTTCTACATTCTATTTTATTTATTCATTTTTTATTTCCCCCTCCCCCATCTAATATCACTTATAGTGAAAAGACGTTAAATCAAAGAATGAAATGAAAACAAACAAGACAGGCATAGATTTTCACCCAATTGGCCTTTGTCAGGCATATACAAAAGATAACAAACGATAAATACACAACACTTTGTGGAATAAACAGTAGATGAATTCCTAGACACTGCATTTAACCATTTGACTCTAACACCCTGTCCACCAGCATCCTGCATTGTCAACCATGCTAGCAAAGCAAAACTTAACCCTTTGACTACCTTACCTATCCACTAGCTTCCTGCTGGAAACTGGTGGACAGGGTGAGCGAGTCAAAAGGTTTACTTTTTGCAGTTGGTGGATACGGTGTGGGAGTTAAAAGGTTAATCTTTGTTGTCTTTTGTATGAGCTTGTTGACAAACGCCAGTTTGGCCAAAAATTTACTCCTGTCTTATTTTATCAAATATGATCAGACTCTATTTTTGAGTATATCTGGATTGTATTTGCTTGAAAGCTGGCAGCCATTTTGACTTGGAAGGTCTTGGGTTTAATTCTACTTCGATATACAGATCTGGTGAGTAAAGAGTGGCGATTTTTGTGACCTTGGTCAACATATGTGTACATGTAGACCTGCCAGCGCCTAAGGCCCCTTTATGTATATAGGTGTTGGTTTTTGTTTAAAGCCCACCCGACTACATACAGCCATATCAGGCTGTAACCGTTTCAAAACATACAATAATTCAACAGGGAAAAAATGGAAAAGAAAACAGAGAAGTACATGTATCAATGCATTTGCACGCATAATCTAAGGACACACCCCTGGCGTTGCCCACTCTGTCCAATTTATCACACATGGGGACTTAAAAATATACATGAATGCAAATTTAAACTTAACTTAAGTCAAGACACTAAAATATATACATAAAAACGGGCCTAAATTACCTAAAATTGCTTCCGCATATCTCACTTCCCTAGAGCCAAAAACTACTTAACACATATACCCAATTATCAATCCCAAGAGAAGGTACATAAGACTTTATCAAATACATACAGGTGAATGGACCAGCAAGGTAGAAAATGATAGAAGAAATGGCAGAAAGCAGAAGAAGAAAGCAGAAACAAAGAGAGTGACAGAAAAGAGGAAATTTCAAGCACAGAATTTCCAGAAGGTGGGGATACTATTCATACTTAAATGAGCCCCCAGCACCCCAACAGGGGGAGGGAGACGGCAACATTATTATTACAGTAGTCCTAGTATTTTGATTACAGTTTACAGCCCGGCCAAATGCACACAGCCATATCAGTGCTATAACCATCTCAAAAAACGTACAACACTTGCAGACCCTGAAAAAAATACTGAAAAAGAAAATACAGTATACACAAGGATGCATTCACAAACATAATCTAATTATCTGCCTCTGGCTTTGACCATTCCACTCAATTTACACCAGGGAGTGTATAAAAAGCGAACACGTATACAAATATATAAACATAACTAAGAACACTAAAATAAATATATACAAACAAGAACACTAAAATATATATATACAAACAAGAACACTAAAATATATATATACAAACTGGCCTCAATTACTCAGCAATTGCTTCTTTATATCACATTTCCTTAGAGCCAAAACTGCAGTCAATACATGCCCCCAATTATCAATCATGATGGAAAGTAGGCAAGACTTTACAGAATACATACAGGTGAATGGACCAACAAGGCAGAAAATGAGGACAGATGACAGAAAGCAAAGAATCAAGGCAGAAACACAGAGAGTGACAGAAAAGAGGAAGTACCTTGCACACAATTTCCATAAGAAGGGTATACTATTTACACTGGAAGAGCCTCCAGCATCTCCACAGGAGATGAAGGTAGTATACAATGTTCCTGCCATTTTGATTAATAGCATTTTCACACCATTTTAGATACTTTTACTTTCATCAATTTACTGGTATCATGGTAATCTGCTGTTTTATAAACATAACATTTTCACACCATTTCAAAAATTTTACTTTATGTCATTTCTCTTCAAACTTCCACACCTACTGTTGTGATACACAAACACTGTGCAGTGTGTGTGTATGTGTGTGTGTGTGTGTGTGTGTGTGTGTGTGTGTGTGTGTGTGTGTGTGTGTGTGTGTGTGTGTGCACGTGCATGTGCTGTTGTCATAAACACAGTGTGTGTGTGTGTGTGTGTGTGTGTGAGTGTGTGTGTGTGTATGTGTGTGTGTATGTGTGTGTATGTATGTGTGTGTGTGTATGTGTGAGAGAGAGGGGGGTAAAGAGAGAGAAAGAGAGAGAGTGTGTGTGTGTGTGTGTGTGTGTATGTGCATGTGCATGAGAAAGAGAGAGAGAGAGAGAGAGAGGTGTGTGTGTGTGTGTGTGTGAGAGAGCGAGAGAGAGAGAGAGAGAAACATAGTGTGTGTGTGTGTGTGTGTGTGTGTGTGTGTGTGTGTGTGTGTGTGTGTGTGTGTGTGTGTGTGTGTGTGTGTGTGTGTGTGTGTGTGTGTGTGTGTGTGTGTGTGTGTGTGTGTGTGTGTGTGTGTCGGTATATGATATGCATGTTTCTCTTTTGAATCTTCAACAACCGAGCCATAAAACTGATCATCATAATGATTGCATATAAAATGTGAATAATATCTCAACTCCATCAGCAAGGCAATAACGAAACAGAAACAGCGCTGTGAAGAGTCACTGATCTTTCTTACTTGTAGCTGCGACAGACAAATACTATAAATATAATGAACAAAATAATATCCGTCTCCCTGAACTTCAATAATGGGCAGACTACACTGTATTGACATCTTCGCACCATTTCTAAAATGATCATACATTAAACCCTTTGACTCCCACACTCTGTCCACCAGCATCCTGCGTTGTCAACCATGCTAGCAAAGCAAAAACTTAACCCTCTGATTCCTCACCTTATCCACCAGCTTCCTGCAGAGGGTTAAGTTTTTGCAGTTGGTGGATAGGGGCAGGAGTCAAAGGGTTAAAAAAATAACATATGTAATATCTTAAATTTTTATTTTCAATGATTTATCATTTATGTCAAACCTTTCCAACACAGCAAATATCCCCATCATCCAGTGTTATGCAACCTCACTCTCCCATTATCCCCATTCATGTGAAAACAGTATTAGAATGCAAAACAAACCTCTCTCACAGATGACCGAGATATGTGTATGTATACACACAACACACACACACACACACATGTGCGCGCACACACACACATGCACAAACACGCGTGCGCGCACACACACACACAGAGTAACCTTAGCAGATTAATACAGCAATTCTCTCTCTCTCTCTCTCTCTCTCTCTCTCTCTCTCTCTCTCATACAAACACACACAACCACACACACACACACACACACACACACACACAGACAGAGCAACCTTGGCAGATTAATACAGCAATTCACACACACACACACACACATGCACACATACGCGCACACACACACACACACACACACACACACACACACACACGTGCGTGCGCACACACACACATGCACAAACACGCGTGCGCGCACACACACACACACAGAGTAACCTTAGCAGATTAATACAGCAATTCTCTCTCTCTCTCTCTCATACACACACACACAACACACACACACACACACACACACACACACACACACACACACACACACACACACACACACGCATGCACGCACACACACACACAAACAGAGCAACCTTGGCAGATTAATACAGCAATTCACACCACACACCGCGCACACACACACACACATGCGCGCGCACAACACACACACAAACACACAAAGAGTAATTCAGCAAGCTGCCACTCCCAAATCATCATCAATGACACTCCAACTACATACCAGAACACCTCAATTCAGGTGACATTCATCCTGTGAGATAATATCATGTAGATAATTATCATTACACATATTTCCAAGCATTCTTCTTCTGAAAATGTATCACTGCAAGAGCAACTCACCAAGTATATATATTATATAATACAAATTTCAAATATTCTTTTTCTGAAAATGTATCACTGTAACTAACCTAGTATTATCATTTCACAAATTTTCAAGTATTCTTCTTCTGAAAATTTATCATTGCAACTCACCTAGTATAATTACTATACAAATTTCCAAGTATTCTTTGTCTAAAAATTTATCATAGCAACTCATTTAGTATTATCACTATACAAATTTCCAAGTATTCTTTGTCTAAAAATTTATCATAGCAACTCACCTAGTATTATCATTATACAAATTTCTAAGTGTTCTTCATCTGAAAATTTATCATTGGAACTCACCTAGTATTAGCATTATACAAATTTCCAAGTATTATTCTTCTGAAAATGTATCACTACAATTCACCTACTATTATCAATAGACAAATTTCCAAGTATTCTCCTTCTGAAAATTTATCATAGCAACTCACCTAGTATTATCACTATGCAAATTTCCAGGCAAATTTTCATAGCAACTCACCTAGTATTATCATCATGCAAATTTCTAAACATTCTTCTTCTGAAAATGTATCTTTGCAACTCACCAAGTATCATCACTATACAAATTTCCAAGTGTTCTTCTTCTGAAAATGTATCACTGCATATCACCTACTATTACCATTATACAAATTTCAAGGTATTATTTTTCTAAAAATGTGTCATTGCAACTTACGTAGTGTAATCACTATACAAATTTCCAAGTATTCTTTGTCTAAAAATTTATTATAGCAACTCACCTAGTATTATCACTATACAAATTTCCAAGTATTCTTTGTCTAAAAATTTATTATAGCAACTCACCTAGTATTATCACTATACAAATTTCCAAGTATTCTTCTTCTAAAATTTATCATAGCAACTCACCTACCCCATACCTGCACTCTTGTCAATTCAAATAACACTGTACCTGTGAAAGGTCCACTGACCTCTGTTGGTCAGAATGCTATGCTGATAAGGCAAGGATCATGGGTTCCAGTCTAAGGCAGGACACAGCTGTGTTTTTTATGTTTGTTTGTTTTTTTAAGTAGGCTGCATGGTATATGACAGATTCGCAAAACCAACTCAAGACCTAACATCTTGTTCAACCCCAGCCCGCAAAATAAAAACTGACTTCTCCAGTGCTCATCTTAACCCTTTGACTTCTGCACTCTATCCGCCAACTGTAAAAATTTAACCCTTTGACTCCCTCACCCAAATCTACCAGATTCCTGCAGGAAGCTGGCGGATAGGGAGTGTGAGTCAGAGTTGATATTTCTGCTTTGCTAGCATGGCTGACAGTGCAGGATGCTGGTGGACTGGGTGTGGAAGTCAAAGGGTTAACGCTCGATTATCTTGGTGCTGTCAGCTTCCCCCCCCCCCCCCAACCCTATTTCAAAATTTTGCCAGTTGCATTCTGCACAGGCTCAAGGGAATTGCTTGATAACTGCTGACAGATCTGGGTGGAGACCATATGGACTTGTCTTAGTGCGATGAATTCTTCTTGAAAAAAGCTTCAAACTGCTGCAAGATATCGCATAATGGATTTACCTTGTGAAATTCCAACTGTTATCCAGAGGAAGAGTTCTTGAATGTTATACGGAACCAATAAGTCAACAAGCAAAGACAGAACAAAATTGAGGCAGTCAAGATGTGGTTTCTGAGAAGAATGTTGAGAGTTCCATGGACAGCAAAGAAAACAAACGAGACAGTCTTGATGGCGGAAGACACAAGAAAATCACTGATAAGGAAGATAAGGAAAAGACAGGCAATATGTACAGGCCATGTTATGAGGAAAGGGGAATTAGAGCACCTGGTCAAAACAGGAAAGGGAAGAGAAAGAAAGCACCTGGTAGACCCAGGGAAAAAATATTGGACAGACTTGCAGGGTGGCTGAGGACAGAGAGGGTGGAAGATGTACTTGTGGCAACAAAGGATAGACACATATGGAGGGCCATGACCGCAATGCCATCCGGCAGGACACATGATGATGATGATCCAGAGGAAGAATGCATGGCCATGCTGTTATGTCTGATAATTTCATGACACTGGGGATGATGATCATACCATGGAATTACATCTAACACTGAGACATTCTGACAGCTGTACTCTATGCTTATTTTTAATTTTATTATGTATCCTAGTATCAACCAGGCCCAAGAAATACAGACACCTGCAGTGCTGGTCAGGAAATTTGAGCAACACTATCAACAACTGAGAAGCAGCATCAATGACGCATCCATTAGAGTGAATGAGACTTTACAGTTTACTGCATGGTTCCAGTCTTTCACCACACACACACACACACACACACACACACACACACACACACACACACACACACGTGAGTGAGAGAGAGAGAGAGAGTGTGAGTGTGTGTGTATGTGTGTGTATGTATGTGTGTGTATGTGTGTGTGTGTGTGTGTGTGTGTGTGTGTGTGTGTGTGTGTGTGTGTGTGTGTGTGTGTGTGTGTGTGTGAGTGTGTGTGTGTGCAAGTAAGTAAATAAGTATATGAGAATGTGTGTGTGTGTGTGTGTGTGTGTGTGTGTGTGTGTGTGTGTGTGTGTGTGTGTGTGTGTATGTGTGTGTGTGTGTGTGTGTGTGTGTGTGTGTGTGTGTGTGTGTGTGTGTGTGTGTGTGTGTGTGTGCGCGCATGCCAGAGTTCTTCACTTATCAAATAAAAATGAATCTGATATATTGGGCATTTGTTATGCACTTTGAATTTTTTTCAAATTGACCCAAAAATGACATTAGCCTTTTACTTTTAGATATTTCTGACTGAAAATTAAGTTGCAAGATGAAAATTAAATGTTTCTTTTAAAACTGCAACAGGTAACAGCAAAGTTTGTCACAAGCAAGCAGGCAACATAGTTCAACAAGGGATCTCACTTTTACTGGATTAAAGATGTTACTATAAAGCGCAGTTGTTTCCCCTGTTGAGTAGTATGTAAAACGATAGGTTTTTTTGTTTTTGTTCTTTCGTTTTTCTTTTTCTTTTGTTTTGTTTTGTTTACTTTTTGTCAGGAACTAAAAGAAAGAAGACAAAATTATTCTTTAAAAGTTAACATTTTCTGGCCAACAGCATAATTACGTCTGTATCTTTTGGGCCCAATTATCAATACAAAGAGAAAGTATGTAAGACTTTACTGAACACATACAGGTGAATGGACCAGCAAGGCAGAAGAAGATTGGAAGAAATGACAGAAAGCAAATGAACAAGGCAGAAACAAAGAGAGTGACAGAAAAGAGGGCATTTCTAGCACAGAATTTCCAGAAGGGATACTGTTTATACTGAAAGAGCCCCCAGCATCCCCATGGGGGGAGGGAGGTAGAATAAGAAACCCCAAAATTTATAAAGAAAATGGAAACAACTACTATATCTGTAACAGTCCTTATTAATCAATCCCAATGGGCGCCGCAGTAAATTTGGTAAGGTGTCAGATTTCTGATCAGGTCTGGAGATCGACTCTTCCTGGTAACTCCCATCTCCCAAGACAACAGGTGTGCAGACTTGTAAATGCTTAAATCCTTCTTTTGTGTGTACAGGTAAACACATCAACTATAGATATTAACGACACTGTAAATCATGTCAGTGTATCAGGGTTCCCAGGTGGTGGGCATGAAGCCAAAAAAGGACCTTTAAAGGACTTTATAAGGACCTCAAATCAGTTTAAAAGGACCTTTGCCAACATGACTTTACAGTACACCCTAATCTATTTGACATGCAGAACAGCAGACACTTACCTCTCAGAAACGGAGGAACAGCTAATCCCATTTGACTATCGTATTCAGTCTTTGCAATTCAAGTCACTGTAGGTCTCTTTGGCTGAATGTTATTGTCACAAAGTTTTATTTCACAAATATATAGATTATTGAGTTTTCACTTTCACTGTGAACAGTGTGAGTCACGAACTATTGTAGACACATAATGATGAATCACTTTCATTCCATTGTTTTTACCGTCAGATCCACTACACTACTATTACACATTCTACTGTCACATCCACTACACTACTATTTACACATGTATGTATTTTTCTTCAGTTCACACACTTCACAGCTTCTTAAGTTCCTCTTGTTTCTTTGCCAGTTGAATGGATAGACTGCTGGCTATGTCTTGTTTGTCCCTTGAAGACAGGCGAAGCTCATTGGACCTCTCCACGAATGTGAAGCTCCTCTGTTCCTGAGCTTTAAAACTCAGGTTGTCAGCTTCAACAGCGAGTTGCTTTGAATCATTTTCTGCTTTCTTTTTCTTCTTCTCCAGCTCCCCAATCTCTTGTTCAAGAGCCTTCCGCTTCAGTTGGTTCTGGGTTGTCTCCTTTTCCTGACGTTGTTCTTTCAGGTGTTCGTTGTATCTGCCCCATGCAGCACTTGCAGACACGAGGAGGGGCTTGTCCAGCTTGACGTTCTGGATTCCACCAACATCACGGATGTGGTCTATTATGACCCGTCGGGCTTTGAGTGCTTTCTGGCTCAGATTGTCAGCAGAAGCTTCTTTATTGTGGGAAAATCCTCGTTCTACTGTGGCTTGCCCATGGGACAGCAGCAGCATGTTCTTAACGAAAGGCCTGAGGTTGGAGAACTGGGAGTGTTCTAGAGCCAGGCACCACCAGGTGTCCACCCTGTCTTTCTCACAGTTGAAGGAGCTGGCTGAGTGCGTGGCAGCAGTAGGCAGGAAGTTGGTGAACTCCTGAAGAATGGTGTCCGCCTTCACTTCAGTCACTCTGCCGCTGTCAATGGCATTCTTCAGAAGAAGACTCATTTTCCTTTGGCTCTCTTCTTTGTTGTTGAGCTTGGCAGGGTCCAGGCATGACATGTTTCTGGCCACTCCGTATTTTAGTGGGCACTTTTCTATCATTTTCCCTACTAGTTTCATCAGAAAGCTTCGACACTGTCAAAGTCCCTGATTAGTCCCTCGGATACACCTGGCAGCTTCTTTGCCTTGTTGACGAGGCTTGTCGTCTTAAAGTCCAACTGCACTCTTGCTCGCAGATTGTTTGCATCCTCCAAGTCTATCTGACTCAGTGGGGTATCAGTTAGCACATCCTCTTTGATGAACCTCTGCATGAGGTTCTTCAGCATGGTCTGGAGATCCGTGGCCATGAAAGGCATGAGGGGCTTGTCTGCCTGGTATTTTTTCAGGAATGGTTCAATGAGCCGAGCAACAGATGCAAAGAAAGACAGTTGGCTGGGCAGCAAGGGGTTGTTGACACCAGTTTTCAAACATTCAAAACTGTTATTACGTGGCAGAGCGATCTTCTTGGTCAGCGCAGCTTTCACAAACAAATCTAGATTGGGCAACAGTTCAATGGCTCGCATTGCAGGCACAGCATTCTCCAGCCACCTGTGGCGACAGAACTTCAATGGAAGAGAGGATGCTTGGGTTGTGGCATAGTAATCCTCAAGGCGAGCTGGACTGTCTTCAAAGAGCTTGTAGGATGCAGACAAAAAGTCTTCTATTTTCCACCCTGTGGCTTCACAACCGGTACGGAAGGCGTTGTGCAGAGTGTGAAGGCCACAGCTTCCCACATGCAGCAAGGAGACTCCATGGTTGTCTTTCATGTCACAGTTGATGGTGTTGTAGACAGTCCAATTCACGTTGGGCCCATCCATGCCAAGCTGTAGCAAGTCTCTTGTTCAAGTTGGACTTTGTGAAGACTGACTCAAACTTTGCAATCATGTCCTTTCCTGTGGCGTGGCCCAAAAACTCTGAAGTCAAATACCGTGTTTTCACAACAGAATCTTGCCAGATTCGTATCATAAAGTCCATTTGCGTCATGTGGTTTTGCTTGTTCAAAGACTCGTCAAAGAGCAAAACATATCCTAGTTCAGAGGAAGCCTTGACATTCTTTTGTAGCAGCTCAGAAAATCGGGGTTCAAGCCCAAATGTTGTCAGGTATCGGCACCTTGTTTCCCCACATTGAAATCTGGCAGCAATGTCACTGTCTGAGAACATAGATCTGAACAATTCTCCGCTCTGCTCTGATGATCTGTAACTGTAGTGGCAGTCCACAATTTTCATTGCCCACAACACTTCAGCCTTCAACCGACCACTGTCAAGATCAAAACTAGACCTAGGCCTAGTACTAGTAGTAGATATCTGTGCTTGGACTTGTTCTGACACACCTTCATTGCTGGCAGTTGCACGACTAGTGCTGCTAGTTGAACTGTAAGTGACTGTGCTTGTACTGTTTGTTGAAAAGAAATCAGTCATGTTACATCTGGTGTCTGCCTTGATTTTTCGTTCATTTTTCACATGTCTGTCCGTCTTGGCATGTTGTTTAAGGACACTCTCTCCCATTGATGCAATTTTCAACGAAACTCCACAAAAAAGGCACCGAGCAGAATGCTTGTCCACAGTATCCCTTCTCACCCACTCACAATAAACTTTTTCAGATAACCATCTATCCTGAAAGGAACATTTCCCTGGCATTTTGAACGTTTAGCTTGAAAACACTTTACAAACTAGGCCTCCATCCGAATTAACTAGCAATGTAAGGAAAAAAGGAGGGAGGAGGAGAAAAGGCGGAAGAAGGCATCTATCTGTAAAATGCTGCTCAACAATGCAGCATATATCTGTTCTCCAAGGCTGTTTATTATGTTTGTATGTTCGCAAACCGTGGTGTTATGTACCTACGTTTATTTGGGTAATATTTTTTCATCTTTATTGCCTCACTCTTTTAATTAATTTCTATACAGGGAACCTTTTAACATAGATCGTTTGACAAAAATATCGAGTCAGCTATATGCCGCGAACATTAGCATCGCCTCTGCTCTTTGAAACCCATGACGTCAAAAATTTTGTGAATCACAGCCACTGTACACGGCTTCGCATCTGCCACTGAGCAGAAAGCGCACTACTGTTAGGCCTATAGGCCTAGTAGTAGGCTTAGTACTATCCTCGTACAGTAGATCTAAGTACTGAGTTTCAGACGATCGCGTCAGCATCTTTCAACTCTTTGCAACTTGCGAAAGTATGGTTTTGGTTGTCAAAGGTGTTTCAGTTTCGTTCTCAAGTCTCTTTCTCTTGATAAAACAGGATTTAACAGGTCCTAAAAGGTCCTTTCAAAAATTAAAAGGACTTCCTGATGAGTTAAAAGGACCAACTTGCTGAATCAAAGCACTTAAAAGGCCTTTTGATCAAAATCCTATTCCTAAGGACTTAAAAGGACTTGAAAGGACCCTACGAACCCTGTGTATGGTGGCTTGTGAACATCAGAAAATAGCCAGCATGCACGCCCACCAAAAATATCGCACACATATCACGCATCAACATTTGTTATTTGTTATTTTTGTTTAAAGCCCAGCCGACTGTGTAGAGCCATATCAGGGCTATAACCGATTCAAAACATACACAATACTTCAACAGGAAAAAAAAAATAGGAAAAGAAAATTAAGTACACATAGCAATGCATTTGTGCACATAATCTAAGGAGATGCCCCTGGCGTTGACCACTCCATCCAATTATCAACATACTGCCTGCCAAGTGTGGGCAAAGCAACACACACACACACACACACACACACACACACACACACACACTCTCTCTCTCTCTCACACACACAACACACACACACACACACACACACACACTCTCTCTCTCACACACACACACACACACACACACACCACACACACACACACACACACTCTCCTCTCTCTCTCTCTCTCACACACACACACACTCTCACACACACACACACACACACACACACACACACACACACACACACACACACACTAAAACAATTAAAAAAAGAAAGAAGAAAAAATGACAAACTACCTTATCCTTTAACTTCCCTGAAATAATCAAACCCTGGATTTATTTCCACAATTATCACAATCAATGAAACCACATACAAAACAAAAAACAAAAACTAAAGATACACACCGGAGAGCTATTATCGGGCGTCGGAAAGATGTCTTTAACGTGAATCTTGTTGGCACTTCGTTTTTTCCGCATGGTGGTGCTCAGCGTATTGACGCGTTTTTTCACAGCGTCCGCCTGATGCCGTGTCAAGGACGCTGTCAGTGCGTCCAATTCATCGTCGCTTAGGTCACGTCCATCTGTCAAGCAGGCTTTTGCGTCTTACAATGATTATTATTGGTCATGAGAAGTCAAACGATGATTATTGTTCGTAATGAGAAGGCAAATGATGATTATTACTGGTAAAAAGAAGTCATCTATTCAATGATCTATTTTTTTGATGCTATGGTTTGTTGTTTGTTTGTTAACTGTGATTGTTATCTATACATCTTTAAGTTGTGTAAGACGTTGCAAGAAAACTGAACTGAAACTGAATGATTTTTTTTTTCAATTTGTTTTAGAAGTTAAAAATGATTCTTTTTTTTTTATAATTTGTTTAAGAAGTTAACTATGACTAAAGCTCTAGCTTCTGCCGTTTATCCAAATATATGGATCTAAGTATTACTTTAACTATTTCATTTTATTACATCTTATTCTGTTTTATCTACTTCTCTTATTCTTTTCATATTTTAAAAAAAAAACCACTACATGTAATACCATGACATGCTTTTAAAACATGTATTTTTTCTTACACTTTAAAGCCTTCAAATTATATTCTGACATTTAAAAAACATTTTATTAACTATACAATCCAAAACATCTATCAAAATAGTCCTCATTAAACAAGAGCTCATTATTAACAAACACATTTACACACACACACATGCACTGTAGTCAAAGAGCAGAACTGCAAAATTACTGATATTGACATTAGAAAGAAATAATGAAAACACTAAGTGTACCATTTAACTTATATATATACGATAACTATCCAGTATAAAATGAACCACTGTCTGAAACCACGAATGTGAATATATACACTGGCTACAAATACAAAGGGTTAAAATAACAACACACCCACTGTGACCCAGTGACCCACAATTCTCATCATTATCACTATGAATACTTTGCATAAAAATACAACAAACTACACATCAATTCACAAATAAATTTCATTACCACTATAATCTATATTGTATATATGCGAATATCTTGCATGAAAGGGTAACATATTACACGTAAAATCACAAGTAAATATTGTGATTATATTATTATTTTACATAAAAAAAAACGTGATGTAAGGCAAACATATAAGCTCACTAGTAACCTTTCATGATCATTACAATATGTAAATATTTTACATCAAAACGTGGCATGATCAACGTAATATTAATATACAAATACATAAACTCACCAGTAAATTTTGTGACAATAAAGCCATAGCCAGCATCTTTCAACCACTGAGCCTCCTGATCGCCTTCTGCAAAAACCGTGTGTGTCTGATTACATGAAACTGTCAATTGAAACAGGCATGTATGTGTTCATACTGTCATTCTTTGAAAATGTCAACTGAAACAGGCATATATCATTGTATTGAAACAGGCATGTATGTGTTCATACTGTCATTCTTTGAAACTGTCAGTGAAACAGGCACGTATATATATGTATATTCTTTGAAACTGTCAATTGAAACAAGCATGTATGTGTACATACTGTCTTTATTTCAAACTGTCAACTGAAACAGGCATATATCATTGTATTGAAACAGGCATGTATGTGTGCATACTGTCATTCTTTGAAACTGTCAACTGAAACAGGCATATAAATTATAATGATATATCATTGTATGTGTATAATATACTGTCATTCTTTGAAACTGACAACTGAAACAGGCATGTATGTGTACATACTGTCACTCTTTGAAACTGTCAACTGAAACAGGTATGTACACTCAGTCAACAAGCAAAGCCAGAACAAGACTGAACAGCTGAGATATGGTTTTCAAGAAGAATGTTGACAGTTCCATGGACAGCAAAGAAAACAAACGAGACAGTCTTGACGGAGGAACACACAAGAAGATCATTCATAAGGAAGATTAAAAAGACAGGCAACATTTATACTATAGGCCATTTTATGAGGAAAGGTGAACTGGAGCACCTGATTACAACAGGAAAGCTGGACGGAAAGAGAGCACCAGGTAGATCCCGGAGAAAAAAATACTGGACAGACTTACAGAGTTCCTGAGGACAGAGTGTGGAAGATGTGCTTGCGGCAACAAGGGATAGAAACATATGGAGGGCCATGATCACCAACACCTAAGAAAAAAGTAGGCCTACATAAGACTTTATCCAACATATTCAGGTGACTGGACCTGCAAGGCAGAAAATGATAGGAAGAAAATATGATGGATAAGTTTGGAGTATTCATGAATACAATGACTTGAACCATTAATCACTAAGCACATGACGGACAGGTTATGAGTATGAATAAAATCTCTTGAACCACAAAGCACTAAGCACATGACGGATAACTTACGAGTATGAAAACAATCTGTTGAAATTTTCCAAATCCGGCAACTGCATTCAGTATAACACTATGAGTCCAGCCACGGGCTGCACAAGTTTAACCCTGACATGGAAAAAAAAGTCTGTATGTGCCTCCAGAGAATAGATACCTGACCCTTCCAGTGTAAGTAAAGGTAAAACAGCAAAAAGGAGGAGGGGGGGGGGGGGGGGGCACTGCCTTCATAGTGCTCACAGCCAGAGAGAAGTTGAAGAGATCTCCAACAACTTCAGGATTATGGAAAAATCCTTCCTTTCCCTTTTTTCTTTCTTTTTTAACCTCCATTCAGTGTGCCATTCCATCCATGAGAGTAACCGCTACTTCCTATATTATTAAGTCCTCACGGTTCATTTCAAACCAACCTGATGACCAGTAAGCATTCCCTTTCAGAGTTGAAAAATAAAAGATTAGGAGAAAGGGTGGGGGAGAGAGAGGAGGGAGGGAGAGGGAGGGTGAGGGAGGTGAGGGAAAGAGAGGGAATGAGTTATTCCCCTCCTCCCTGTCTGTCTCCTGCCAAGAGGGAGGGAGGGGGAGGAAGGGAGGGGGAGAGAGAGACAGACAGACAGATGAGAGAGAATGAGCTATTCCCCTCCTCTGATCTTTCTTCTGCCAACATATTTAATGTTCTCAGTTTGTATCTTTCTTTCATTGTTTTTTTTTTTCTTTTTTCTCGCCTCTGTGTGTGTGTGTGTGTGTGTGTGTGTGTGTGTGTGTGTGTGTGTGTGTGTGTGTGTGTGTGTGTGTGTGTGTGTGTGTGTGTGTGTGTGTGTGTGTGTGTGTGTGTGTGTGTGTGTGTGTTGTGTGTGTGTGTACATATAACATAAGCGTGTGTGCCATTGTTGTTGTAACGTTAAAATTCAACCAACTTCCTGTCCAGGACAAGCATACTTCCATTCTCAATTCCTAAACCTGTACGGGGAACATCATTTTCCATAGACCTTCTTATTCACCATTCAAACATAGCCATGCTGCAGACAGCCTGGTGATGAGCATGATAGTCAAATGGTGATGAGCATGATAGTCAAATGGGCAAGGTGTCTGACATCCAAATGGAAGGTCTGGGTTTGACCCTGACTGCATACCTTCCACTTAGTAGTTAAAGGGAGGAGATTTTTTCTTATTTCCCACGTCAACATGTAAGCAGACCTGTTAGAGCCTAAATTCACTTTGTATTTATACACACACTCAATATCAAATGCGCATTTTAAAGATCCTGTATGAAAGAGACCTTGATTAAAAAATGTTCCATTTATCTTATGTTCCTTACAAAAACTAGATAGTCCAGAGTTTATTCAATATAGGCTCATCACACTCAAACAGTAAATCATCATTAACATTTTCAGCAATTCAATGCAAATACATACATATTTTTAATCTCTCTTTGCATTCATACTGTCATTTAAACAATATACAAACAAAAGTAATACAGAAACAAACAAATAATTAAACAATGAAACAAAAACAAATGAGAAACACACAACACACACACACACACACACACACACACACACACACACACACACACACACACACACACACACACACCAATTTTCCAAGCCTCACCATCAGGTGTTTTGGGCAAGTCCTCTTCGTCCAAATCCCCGTCCTGGTTCTGCTCAATCTCCTGAAACTCTCGCCAGTAATCATCCATGACTTCACGTTGACCATGACCTTGTGCCTGGCCCTGAACGTAAGCAACACCTCCTGAAGCCATAGCTCACAGGTGTCGTCCGATCTTGTACAACCCACACAAATTTTGTTTGATTGTCCGTTCTGAGTGCGTACCAATGTGCCACCGGCATCTCAGACCATTGCTGTGGTGGAGGCCGTGAAATAACAAATAGCAAATTGTTGACCGCAAAGTTGGGGAAAATTGGATTGGGTGTACCTGTCAAGAACAGGTTTACAAGTAATGAATGGCTGGACCACTGAAGTCCAAGAACAAAAGTTTGAGGCTGGTAACCTTTTCACGGATAGTTGAGCAGGATAGGTAGAGAGTATCTATCAAGATGACTGGACTGCAGTATTCAAACTTCTTGGTGTTTGGATTTGAGACAGGTAGTCGTCCAGCAGACTAAAAATTCGTATCCTGAAACAGAGTGATAAATTGAAAGTCTAAATTTATTCAATTACTTTCTAACAGAAACTGAAACTTTACTGATTACACTATTTGTTTATAATGTCAATATTGATAAGAAGTATGAAATATGATGACAGGACCACTCAGTCAAAACTACTACAGGGTTTGGGTTTTTAGCTGGAAATCTTTTCAAAAATACTCCAGTGAAACTTGAAACTTCAAAACACTTTAGTGCTCAAGGACAATAGCATTAGATCCAACTGGACCTGTCTTACAGAGTTACAGCTAGTCCTTACTATACATATAGTATAAGCATATAAACAAATAGGCTTACACACACACACCAACACACACACACACACACACACACACACACACACACACACACACACACACATGTAAGTCAAATATATATACTAAAACTAAACTAATAAAATATAAAAACTACAAAAAAACACACACCTAATTTACAAACAGAGCAATAAAAGAAAAGGGGAACATAAAGGAAGTAATGAAAACAAATAAAGGAGATGGGTTGACATGTCAACACTTAACATTATGTTGAAAACAAATAATTACAGCACATGCAATGTCAAAGAAGTCCTAAAAATGAACTGAAATAAAATACCAACTTCATTAAAACAAAGGCCAGGGGGGGGGGGGGGGGGGGGGGGGGGGGGAAGGCATGTAGGAATAAACGGACGAGAGAATACAGACTTAACCCTTTGACTCCGGCACCCTCTTCACCAGCATCCTGCATTGTCAACTATGCTGGCAGAGCAGACATTCAACCCTTTGACTCCCTCACCCTATCCACCAGCTTCATGCAGGAAGAAGCTGGTGGAAAGGGTGAGAGTCAAAAGGTTAAGTTCTTGCATTTTATGGATAGAATGCAGAAGTCAAACTCAAAGCATTAACTTCTGTACTAGTGAGAATCATACAATGACTAGACCGCTGAAGTCAAGGAACAAGAGGGTTGGATTTGAAGCTGACAACCTGAAATCTGTAACAGTCACTACCTTGAAACAGTTTATAGCGTTTGGAGTTTGTTCAACAGACCTTCATTGCGTTCAGACAATTCCATATGCGCTCCACCCAAATCTGTCAGTAATTATCTGGCAAACTTCCTGAGCCTGTGCAAAACCCTATGCACTGGCAAGATCTTGAAATAAAGAGGAGAAGAAGACAAGACTTGTGAAACACTAATGACTAAGCTGACACCTCCAGAATGAAGGACACATTAAGTGATTAACCCTTTCATCGCTCTCTCTCACTTGCTGCTCTTAACTGTGCTCTTATATAAGTTAAATCAGTCTGTTGCATAAACATACTTTATTGTTGCATAATCCCAAACTCCAATCATTCTTCTTTCTTTAAAAAAAAACAAACAGAAAGCAATTTGGTTGAGAAATAAGAAAGTTACAGTCATTTGAAAGTTGTAGGTGCATTTTTCTTGTTTTTTCTGTAAAACAACTGGCGCTGAGGACTTTAACATTCTAGAATCATTGGCGGTGAAGGGATTAAGACAGGCAACAAACAGGCCAGTTATTAAATGCTGCATGCTGTGAGTGAACTCCCTGGTATCAGATCTGGAGTCCACAACTCTATCAAGACAACCAACAAGTTCGCATAAACAGACAAAATAGAAGCTTAGTTTATTCAGCTGTACTCTCGAACAATATCTGGAAAGACAGAGGCGCATCAAATGGCATGAAAATTAAACTTTTGAAATGTTTGGCCTGGCCAATCATGATTTATGGCTGTGAAGCCTGGACTCTCAAAAATGCTGATTGCAAAAGAATTGAGGCAGCAGAGATGTGGTTTTATCGGAGGCCACTACATGTCAAATGGACAGACAGAAGAACTAATGAAAGTGTCCTGGAAGAACTCGATACCGCCAAATATTTACTAGCAGACATCAACAAGAGAAGACTAAAACACATTGGCCACGTGTCATGTAGCAACAACACAGACCTCAAAGCAGCGATTTTTCAAGCAAAAAGGTAAAAAGGCAGACCTCCAATCTCATACATCGAGACAATAACCAACATCAGTGTCCTGGAAGAACTTGATACCACCAGAAAATTACTAGCAGACATCAACAAGAGAAGACTAAAACACATTGGCCATGTGTCATGTAGCAAGAACACAGACCTCAAAGCAGCGATTTTTCAAGCAAAAAGGTAAAAAGGCAGACCTCCAATCTCATACATCGAGACAATAACCAACATCAGTGGCCTAAGTATTCAAGAAGTTGTCCACAAAAGTCAAGACAGAGCCATCTGGAGATGGGTGGCTGTATCACAGAGTGCAGCAGCCAACACTGAACCTGGTGATGCCAACAGGTGAGATTCTCAGACACTGAAATCGTCTCTGTCTAACAAACTAACAAAGGACTCCATAACAGTTAACACTGATGATGGCGGTAAACAGAAGTTCCAACCATATTAACAATGTCTGTGAGTTTCTCCTGTTCGTGTTTTAATCAAGATGTGGAACGCAACAGACTACTACTGACTGGGAGCTTGTGGGGTTCAAACTTCAAATTCAATCAGTAAAAAAATTATTGTGAAATTTTTCTGCATGGACTGGTTCCTACCCCACAAACCACCTCCACAAACTGTGACAAAGACGATGTGCATACACGCATCCAAGAAATTTGAAATGCTCAAAAACAAACAAACAAACAAAAAGTCATAAATTGATCTTATAATGTATTGTCATCATCCACTGGTGTAGTAGCGATGTGTTAAACGCAACTGCCATGCCATTCTTGTAAATGTCCTTCTCTCTCTCTCTCTCTCTCTCTCTCTCTCTCTCTCTCTCTCTCTCTCTCTCTCTCTCTCTCTCTCTCTCTCTCTCTCTCTCTCTCTCTCTCTCTTGTGTGTGTGTGTGTGTGTGTGTGTGTGTGTGTTATTACATTATCATTATGTCACACACACACACTCTCTCACACACACACACACACACACACACACACACACATACATTATACATTCATCTGATTTAAATTAATCTCTTCTTTTTGCAAAATAGATCAAGCAACAACAGGAAACAAATCAGACACCACATTACCATAGGATTATTGGAATTTGAATGTATAAACTATAATCATACTGAAGAGCGTCGGTACATCAGAAAGAGACTGGAGACACACACAATTTAAGCATGTGTAAAGAACATCCGAACCTTCACTAACCTCCGCTTATGATCTCATGAAACAACTCGCCATTTCTGGGAAGAAGAGGACTAGAGCCCTTAAAGCGATGGCAGAGGCAGCAGAAAGGAGCTCAAGCTGGATCTGGGCAAAGAGGAACCAAAGTGAACTTCATAAGGATTAAATTCCCTACAGATGATGTGTGCCCCGCTAGCACATTGGTAAAACCGCGTACCGCAGTTCTGAAGCGCAGAATCGCCCAGGTTCAATCCCCGGTGTAGGGGGAAAAAAAATAGACAACAGCAGAAGGGCATCCAGGAGTCATAACCTGG
>JAPXFY010000033.1:8442896-8447896 GCA_030674185.1 Monoplex corrugatus
GTTAATCCAAAATTCAGTTCAAACACTTAGTGGCACTGGTATTTGGGGAAACCCTTTGTGACAGAACAGGACCCCATGTACATTTGCATCTCTCTCTCTCTCTCTCTCTCCTCTCTCCTCCTTTTTTTCTTCCTTTTCTCCTCCCTCTTTTCTCTCCCTCTCCCTCCCTCTCTCCCTCCAACATGTATTATTTGCTTTAGGTATATCTGTCTTTCATCGACAACACACATTAGAAGTTGACTGACACGCACTGGAAGTCAATATCTTATTATTCATTTTTATCACTCCTTTGATGTTGCATATGTCATGGTTCAGTATGTTCATAATAGCGTCAGCTGACATGTCTCTCATTCATTTTTTGTTTTTAATGCTTTCAAGTTACATTGTTCTTTCCCTTTGATTCTATATCTGTTCTTTTTTTTTGTTTTGGTTCCTTTATAAAAAATGTACATTGCTTCCACTACAATTGTTCTTATATTATTGTTGTTGTTTTTGTTGTTATTGTTAGGGGTAGACGTGTATTTGCTTTACATGTCTCTGCCTTTCTGTTTGTCGCTCATGTTTTTGTAAAGTGCTTGACTAATATATAAAACAAAGAGCCAATATTTCAAATTTATACAATGCGTTTTTACAACTTCTTTCACACTGTATGTGTTATGATTATTGTGTTTTTAATAGCTTGTGTTATATTTATATGTGAAGAGAGCAAGGACTACCTGTAAGACAGTTCCAAAGGGACCTAATGCTATTATTCATGAGTCATAAAGTGTTTTGAAAATGAAGTGTTTTCACATCCTCCTTGTAAGTTCCTTTTTGTTTTGTTTTGATTTTTCAAAATAATAGCAGGATACAGAATTTTTAATCAACTAGTGTGTGTGTGTGTGTGTGTGTGTGTGTGTGTGTGGTGTGTGTGTGTGTGTGTGTGTGTGTGTGTGTGTGTGTGTGTGTGTGTGTTTTGTGTGGTGTGTTGTGTGTGTGTGTGTTGTGTGTGTGTGTGTGTGTGGTGTTGTGTGTGTGTGTGTGGTGTGTGTGTTGTGTGTGTGTGTGTTTGTGTGTACTTTGTAGTGCATACTCATGCATGCGTGTGAGGTGCGTGCGTTGTGTGTGTGAGCGTGCTGTGTGTGTGTGTGTGTGAGGTGTGTGTGTGTGTGTGTGTGTGTGTGTGTGTGTGTGTGTGTGTGTGTGTGTGTGTGTGTGTGTGTGGTGTGAGCGTGTGTTTGTGTGCATATATGTGCATGCATACGTGTGTGTGTGTGTGTATGAGTGAGTGTGTGCACATGCATATGTGTGTACATGTGAGATTATGTGTGTGCGTACACATGTGTATGTGTGTCACTGTGTGTGTGGTGAAGCATGGTTGGTGTGTGTGTGTGTGTGTGCGCATGTGAATGTGCGTGTGCATGTAAGAATCTGAGTATGTTTGTATGAGTGAGTGCACATGCTGTGTGTGGTGCATGTGTGTGTGTGTGTGTGTGTGTGTGTGTGTGTGTGTTGTGTGTGTGTGTGTGTGTGTGTGTGTGTGTGTGTGTGTGTGTGTTGTGTGTGTGTGTGTGTGTGTGTGTGTGTGTGTATTGTAGAGAATGTGTAGTGTGTAATGTGTGTGTGTGTGTGTGTGTGAATGTGTGTTGTGAACACAATATACACACATGTACTACATGCCATCTGTATATGATCTGTACATGCGTTAGTGTTTTAAATGATTAAGTAATACACTGAATAACAGTCCTATTTTTCTATACTATTAGTATTATCATACTGAATATAAACACTTGTTTTTCCACAGCATTATTTTTCCTTAAAACAAAAGTGCTCTTTCTTTCTATGAATTCACAAACAAAAGTGTAGCCTACATGTGTACAGTACATCCACCCAGTAAGAGTGCTGTTGTTTTCCTACCACACATTTACAGTATTGCAGACTGCTGGTGCTGTTATGCATGGGTATAAGCCTAACAATATTTACACACTACAACGATAATATTTTTCTACTGCATTTTCATAGGTTCCCGGACCAGCTTGGTCTTAACTCTTATTCATCAAGAACTTTTCAGTCATGATGCAGTCTACACCCAATGAAGCGTTAAAATGGAACGTAAGTGTTCGAGTCTGGTAATTGCACAAACTGCGAGTGGGATCACTGATTTCATGTTTCGAAAGAAAAAAAAAAGAAAAAAAGGAGGGTACAGGATCTGTTCAATTTCTACACTGCTTTATTGCGACATTTTTTTTCACAATGCTACTATGCTGCATGACAAAGGGGATGACAATCATGACAATATACAGTTCACTTCTGGCTTGAGACTGCATCATCAGTGCATGACATGGATGCATTCTATACTTCTTTTCACAGTATATCCTTGTGTCAACAAGCCTGAGACATGCAGCCACTTGCGTTGCTGGTCAGGAAATTTGAGTAACATCTTAAACGACACATCTGTGAAGTGGATGAAAACTGAAATTCTATTATGTAGTCCAAGTCTTCCAAAAGAGTCCATAGCACACTCAACTCTGTATAGTAGCCTGCTAGAACTGAAAAATCTTAGTGCGTTTGACAAGACTGACAAGATTTGAACTTACAAATTTCCAATCCTTAGTTCCATCTACTGTACCATGTGATTTAGTGTGAGTCTCAGGTGTTTAACTAACTGAACATATTTTTAGAAAATCTTCACTTAATATAACCAATTATTAGACTTTTGAGAGAAATGAGATGGGGTGAGTGAGACAGAGAAACAGAGAGAGAGACAGAGACAGACAGACAAAGACAGACAGAGACAGGCAAAGAGACAGACAAAGAGAAAGAGACAGAGACAGACAGACGGACAGAGCTCTAGACGGAGAGAGCCAGTATTTTGTAATTTTATCTATTATAACCTTATTCAAGGAGACAACCAATGAATTTCAGTTTCTCCAGATGGCGTCTCCACACTCAGAACAAATTCCAAATGCACAAGTGCCATGCCATGTGAAGAATAAGATCCAAACTGATAAATTTTTGGCAAAAACAAAAAAAAATGTGATGTGCCCTGCTCAAGGACTGAACCCTCGATCTCTGCCTTATCAGCATGAACTACCAACTTCACTAACAGGGCTACTGGCAGCTCTGATCTTCAAAAAAAGCATCTCAAATGAATTATCAACACAAAATAAGCAGATATAATTCAGTGATACAGTTTGGCATGGATATAAGATTATACACATAGTAAGACATAGCTTACAAAAGTACAGATAAAAAAAAGAAAATTAAAACCAAAGTAAAACTAATAATTATGAACAAATAAAATGCCCCCCCCCCCCCCCCCCAAAAAAAAAACCCACCTAAAACTAGTAAAAGAAAGTATGCAAGCTTATAAAACACATGATACAGTTGAATGACCAGCAGGACAGAAAATGATAACAAGAGATAACAGAAAGTAAAGAAACAAGGCAGAGACAAAGAGTGACAGAAAACAAGAAATAGCTAGCATAGATTATAGAATTTCCAGAAGGTGAAGATTCTAATTATACCGAGAGCCCTCAGCATCCCCATGCAGGAATCAAGTAGAAAAACAACAACAAATTATTAATAAGGAATAAAACAGTGACACAGTTTTGACATACACAGATTAATTAGTACTAATATACAATAAAACACAAGCCTAACAAAAATAAATAATCAACCAAACCTCCACTGCCAGCCGCGCAATGGTTCTGTGTCACTCTGCGAACACTCATCCATGATCCAATTACTACAAGTACAATCAGTATCAAAAATATTATAACTAAATTTTCTTCACAAATGTACAGATGAATATAATTCTGAATATATTTTCAAACATTTTTGAACTTTGAATTATCAACTCTGAATCGGTGAATAATTTCCAGGTGTTTTGTTGTTGTTGTTGTTGTCATCTTTTGTTGTTGTTTCTTTGTTTGTTTGTTTGTTTCTTTCTTTCTTTCTTTGTTGGTTTGTTTGTTTGTATGCATGCTTGGGTTTTTGTTTTACTTATCCATTTTCAGGATGAAGAAAAAAAACAGTTATTGTATTCTAAGTGCTAACTGAATACATTCAAAACATTCAAAAATAGAACTAAGCAGTGAAAAGGCAAAAAACACTTAACGACATCACTACCATCTCAAACAATTCGTTAACAACATGAAGCCACCTTTTAATCTGCCAACATACCTGTAGTGTAGGCACAGTTTCTCCAACAAGCTAATTCAAACAGAGACTCTATTTAACCAAATGGCAGATCACACATCTCCCTGTCGGTCTATTTAGCCACCACTCACAAAGGAGGAAAAATTAAACATCCTTCTGGGAACAGCAAGAAGACTAAAAATAAAAATGAAGTATTTAAAAAAAAAAAATTTTTTAAAAGAAAGAAAAAAAAGGAACCAAGACAGAAAAGAGTACTGTGTGGGAAGGAGGGAGGAAGAGTGAGAGGGAGACAGAGAGAGACAGAGAAAGAGAGGGAGAAAGAGAAAGAGAGAAAGAGAGAGACTGTCTTATTAGCTAGTTTGCAGGAGGGCAAGCCATTTTTTATATCAACATCATGCAAATATATGCATCAATATTCGCAAGTACTGAGGAAGAAACAGACAACTTCTATGCAGAATTTCACACAGCCAAGGCTCAACATGCATCAGAGGAGGTTACAATCAAAGTGGGAGATTTTAATGCTAAAGTGGAATAGGAAACAGTAGATGACACAGTTGGACCCCACAGCCTTGACACACGAAATGAAAGGGGAAAGAAATTTGATAAGTGGGCACAAGTTAATGAATTCATTATAGGAAACACACAGTTTGAGCAACCCAACAGAAAAACTCATACATGGATGAATCAAGGAGACAGCACAAGAAATCAAACTGAAATTCATATTGTTATTGTTACTGTTGTTTAAAGCCCAGCCGACTGCGTAGAGCCATATCAGGGTTATAACCGATTCAAAACATACAAAACTTCAACAGGAAAAAAAAAAGAAAAGAAAATTAAGTACATATATCAATGCATTTGAG
>JAPXFY010000033.1:8452896-8459720 GCA_030674185.1 Monoplex corrugatus
AAAGACTTACCTAACGTTTCGACCTTTGACTTTGTACTGTTAAGCGTTATGAGCACATAATCTGAACTTTCATTGGATAGACTTATGACACCTTTAGTCCATGTCATCAAACTGCAGTGTCAAAAAGTAAATAAAAGGAACATACCTTACTAAATAGATATATATATAAAAAAATTTAATCTTTTGATCATGGTTGGAGGACGATTTTGGGCAGAATCATAAAAACTGAATCTGTTAAGAAGGCAAACGGCACCTTTACATAATTGGTGTGTGACAATGCCTGTATGAAACTATTGAAAGCAGCGAATTTAGTGTTATTTTTAACCACCTTTTCCCCCATGATAAAAACATAAATATTGCACGTCTAAGCAACATTTTAATTATTTTTAATATTTTATTTATTTTTAATAACCTTCTCCCCCGTGATAAAAACAACAAGCAAACAAACAAAAATGAATGAAAACAGATTTTTTTTGCTTTACTCACATTTATAACAATTTTCCCCTACAGCTTTATTTCAGTACTAAGCATGTTACCTTGCTAGTTCAGTAGTTGTCTTTAAATTCATTTTTGCATGTATAATCCTGGCTAAAAGTTCACATATATACTGTAGCATTTTCTTGTGCATGCACACAAGATAATCTACTAACTTCACCCACACACATGCCTGCACATAAAAGTACACTCACACATAATATACTGAAGTGTGCATATATTAGTTATTACACACACACACACACACACACACACACACACACACACACACACACACACACACACACACACAAAGTGTTTATAAATACAAATATCCGCTTGAACATTTTCCAACCAATCAATATCACCCAGCCAACAAGAATCATGATATCATCCATCATCAACAGAACTGAATAGTGATATGACTACGTAGTACAACTACAGGTAAAACAGAAATGAAAGTCATTATGATATAATTTACAAATACCATACCATCATTTTAACGTAAATCAGTCAGTTTTATCAGTCACTGAAATATCCAAAGAGCACCGCACACACACACACACACACACACACACACACACACACACACAGAGCTAGACACAGAGACAGAGAGACACAGAGAGAGAAACAGACACAGAGAGAGAAACAGACACAGAGAGAGACACAGACACACAGAGAGAGAGAAACAGACACAAGAGAGAGAGAGAGAGAAACACACTCTAACACTTACTGACTTAGTATACACACATTGTTGTTGGCGTTATGTCATCCTGATTGCTGTGCTATACATGTAATAATATATCGTATGATGCCGAGCAGCTGTACGAATCTTGAGCACTAATTTGTGTAGGGCACGACTTTATATAGCAAGCTTGGTCTTTGAGAAAACACCATCTCAGTTGTACAAAAACAAAGGCATGATAGCAGATTTGGTTCATTAGGGACGATATCTTACAGGAGCGACAGTGAGGAAAGTGGGCTGGGAAAATAAAAGAGCACATCGTCGCTAGAAATTCATTGTAGGCAGGTCTGTTATAGGTAGACTCCATTACATCATCATGTATAATAACGCTTATCTATTATTCCTGGAAGTAAAGATTGACTCTATCTGAGTCTCTCTCTGTCTCTCCCCCCCCCCCCCACCCTCGCTCTCTCTCTTTGTTTCCTGTGCAGTATAAACCTGACAGTGATGCAGCAATGTGTGTGTGCACATGCTACAAGCAAACACGTGTGTGTGTGTGTGGTGTGTGTGTGTGTGTGTGTGTGTGTGTGTGTGTGTGTGTGTGCGCGCGCGCGCGTTCTGACTCTACTGACACACATCACCCCTCTCTCCTTCATTCTTACACCACAGATACGTGAAAATGAGACAGACAGACAAAGAGAGCAAGACACTGTAAATGAGACAGACAGACAAAGAGAGACAGACAGAGAATGAAATACCGAATAGAGTGCACCGAAGTGTGAAATGTCGGGGGATCGAGAAAGAGAGAAAATAAGCCGCCGAAACCTTTACAAAAAATAAATTTTCAGTAATTTTTCGTTACTCAGATGAACTAGATCTATCCTTCTCTTCGCTGAGTCTTCCAACGACTGATAGTGAATAGATTCCGTCGATTCTGATGCTCGCGTAGACTAGTCTAGAACAGTGGTTGTCTTCTGATCGACACTGTCACTGTCATTGATATAAATCCGGCGATTACCATTGATTTCCAATCAATATAGATCTACTTCAAACTCATCAAAATCAAATCGATCCGACTCTATATCTGAATCGTCGTTTAATTTAAACCAGAATGCATGACTATTCAGACAAGCGAGTAAACGTTACCCTGTCAAGATTTTACCTGTGAATAGCGCGATGAGCAAGTTAATCAAAATTACTACACACTCGCGCGACTGCCGTTTCAAAACAAAATAACCGCTAGCTTCACCTGTCACATTCTTCTCGACTGCGTTTCAAATATTTCACACTGAATGACCACACATTCGAAAGCAGAGAGCATGGAATTATGAAAATTTATACCTTTTCGATCAGAAGATGCACAGACGTACAAAAGTTGACTTGAAACGATGCAGACTTGACACACCTTTCAAGCAGAAGAACAAGACCTAACTTCCTGTCGTCTGCGATGACAGATCAGTGCGCATGCGTGCGCACGTACCCTTTTGCTCTTGAGCTTCAGTGAATGCCAAGTGTTGTGTGTGGGCGTGTGTTGGGAGAAGAAAGTGAATCAAATGAAATGTGTTAAAAAAAAAAAAAAGTTACTCTACGCATATAACGTATCAAAAGAAAAGAAGAAGTAAACAAAGCATTGAAAAGAAACAAGGGAGGGCTGAAAAACGTTACTCTAACACTATGTTGAAAACAGATGCACCACAACACACACAATGTCAAAGAAGCAACAAAAATGGACTACAACAAAGCACCGATCTCTTTTAAGTTGCAGTGTGCGCGTCACATGAAAGACAAAGGCAGGCAAAGTGCAAAGGAAACACACGTCATCCCAGAACAACAATAGATGAAGTTTTAAGAGGTGACTTAACAGACACTTGCAAAATTCTTCATGGCTATTATGATGCCATCACAACTGATAAACTTTTCTCTCTAACAGACTAGTTCAGCACTAAGGGTCACACATTTAACCCTTTGACTGTTGCACCCTGTCCACCAGCATACTGCAAAGCCAACCAAGCTAGCACAGCAAACACTTAACCCTTTGATTCCCACACCCTACCCACCTGCAGGAGGCTGGCGGATAGGGTGAGGGAGTCAAAGGGTTAAGTTTTTGCAGTTGGTGGATAGGGTGCAGGATTCAAAGGGTTAAACTAATAAAGCGCTTTGTCAAGACAAACTTGATCGCACACTTCTTCAATGACAGAGTAATAAATCTATGGAACACCTTACTTACTGATATAGTTACAGCAGGAAACACTTTATCGCTTCAAAAATTTAATTGACAATGACTGGAAAGAAATTTGTTTTCAAACAATTTTTAACAATTTATATAACTAAGCCATGTCAATAAGCGCAGCACACTTCAATTAGTCATTCATTGCCTAAAGAATAACTTAACAGGCAAAAGATTTTGTATATCCTACAAGCCATACATATATATGATATGATATGATATGATATATGATATGACATGACATGATAGGATAGGATAGGATAGGATATATGATAGGATAGGATAGGATATGATGTGATATGATATGATATGATATGGTATGATATGATGTATATGATATGACATGACATGATATGATAGGATAGGATAGGATAGGATATGATATGATGTAATATGATATGATAGGATAGGATAGGATAGGATAGATAGGATATATGATAGGATAGGATATGATATGATATGATATGATGTAATATGATATGATATGATATGACATGATATGATATGACATGATATGATATGATATGATATGATATAGGATAGGATATATGATATGATATGATATGATATATGTATGATATGATATATGATATGATATATGATAGGATAGGATAGGATATATGATATGATATATGATATGATATATGATATGATATGATATAATATATGATAGGATAGGATAGGATATGATAGGGTAGGATAGGATAGGATAGGATATGACATGATATGATATGATATGACATGATGTGACATGATGTGACATGATATGACATTATATGATATATGATGTATGATATGATACGATATGATATATGATATGATACGATACGATACGATACGATACGATACGATACGATACGATACGATATGATACGATACGATATATGATATGATATGATATATGATATGATATGAACAATAACAACAACAACAACAACAAACAATAACAACAATCGTAGTAGTAGCACTAATACACACGCACACACACACACACACATACACACACACACACACACACACACACACACACACACACACACACACACACACACACACACACACACTTGTATAACAAGAACAACGAAAACAAGAAAAATAAGTAAAACATAGAACCAAGAGAAAAGAAGAAAATTTAAAAGAAAAGAAAAACATAACACACAGAGGGGTGGGTGGGAATGAGACATGTCAACTGTTAAGCTATGCTGAAAGCAGATGTACCATAACACATACAGATCAAAAGGAAAACAAATAGATAATAAAATGTCAAGGAGCTGTTTCCTGGCATGCCCCAAGATATAGATTTTAATTAGTAATAGTAGTCGTAGTGGTAATAGTAGTAGTAGTAGTACTCGTAGTAGTAGAAGTAGTAGTAGTAGTCGTAATCATAGTCGAAGTCGCAGTAGTTGTCGTCATAATAGAAGTAGTCATAATTGAAGTAGAAGTCGTCGTCGTAGTAGTAGTAGTTGTAGTAGCATTGGTGGTAATAGTAGTAGTAGTAGTCATAGTAATAGTAGTCGTAGTAGTAGTCGTCGTCGTAGTTGTAGTAGTAGCAGCAGTAGAAGTAGTAGTAATCGTAGTAGTAGTAATAGTAGTCTTCGTCGTAGTTGTAGTAGTAGTAGTAGCAGTAGAAGTAGTAGTAGCAGTAGCAGTATCATCATCATCGTCGTCGTCGTTGTCATTAGAAGCAATAATAGTCATCATCATCAGGTGCCTTGCGTATGGCGTTGGCGATTATGGACTTCCATCTGTCTCTATCTCTTATTGCCTCAAGCGTCTTCTTCCACCCTCCTTGTCCCCTGCCACTCTGCATGTCCATCCAACATCTTCTCCCTGGGTCAACCCGGTGCTCTCTTTCCTTCCAGCTTTCCTGTTGTGACCAGGTGCTCAATCTTGTTCTGGCTTTGCTTGTTGACTGTCCACGCCTCACAACCGTACAACAGTATTGGTTCTATATAACATTCAAGAACTTTCTTCCTGATGTTAATTGATAGGCATTTGTTGGTAAGAATGCTTTCCATCTTCTTGAATGCTGTTTTGGCTTGGCCGATTCTGCTGGTTATTTAATAATAATAATAATAATAATTACAATATTTATATAGCGCAAAATCTTGATAAAATCAAATCTAAGCGCTGAAACACACACACACGCACGCACGCACACACACGCCGCACGCACGCACGCACGCACACACACGCACCCACGCACACACACACACACACACACACACACACACACACACACACACACACACACACACACACACACACGCACACACGGCTATAAATGGGGAGAAAGAATAAAAACAATGGAAAATTATAGAGAGCATAATATTGCAATGTGATTCCCCTCCCAGTGGAGACAGGCTGCAGAGGGGATTGAGTGAGGTCAGGATTTTATGCAGAGGAGAAAAGGGAGTTTTGAGAGCGGACTTGACTTGAAGGAGACAAAAGTAGGTTGCTGACGGACTGAGAGAGGAAGTTTGTTCCAGGAAAGTGGACCAGAAACAGAAAAGGCTCTTGGACCATACGTATTGAGCTTAGTGCGTGGAAAGCGAAAAGTCAGAGGATCGGAGGCAGAGCGGAGGGTACGTGAGGGAACATAGATCTCAAGTAGGCTTGACAGGTAATCGGGGGCTGCGTTATTGAGGCTTTTGTAGCACATGGTGTCTAGTTTGTACTGTGTGCGCTTTGATACAGGGAGCCAGTGAAGTTGTGCCAGGAGAGGAGATATGTGGTCAGCTTTTTTCTTTTTGAGTACAAGGCGTGCAGCATTGTTTTGAATGCGCTGTAGGATGTGAGTGGTGGAGGCAGGAAGACCGGACAGGAGTGAATTGCAATAGTCAATGCGAGACATTATGAAGGAGAGAACGAGTTTTGCAGTTGTTTCGACAGAGAGATACTTCCTGATCAGGCTTATACGATGGAGGTGATAGTTGCAAGATCTGGCAGTTTGAGAAACAAAGTTGTTCATGGAGAGGGTAGAGTCAATGCAGACACCAAGGTTTTTAGCTGAATCAGAAATTGGGACTGATATGTTACATAATGGGAGAGAAAGAAGAGGCAGCTGAGAAAGTTTCTGACGGGTGCCAGTGAGGACAGCTTCTGTCTTGTCATCATTTAGCTGAAGTTTGTTGTATGTCATCCAATTTTTGATGTCTGACGGGACTGGGGAGAGGAAGGGTTTTTTCCAGGAAAAATTGGGCCAGAAACAAAAAGGCCTTTGGGCCATACGTATTGGGGGCTTAAATGCGTGGAAAGCGAAAAAATCAGAGGATCGGAGGCAGAGCGGAGGGGGGACGGGGAAAGGGGAAAATAGATCTCAAGTAGGCTTTTACAGGTAATCGGGGGCGGGGGTTTTTTGAGGCTTTTTTAGCCCCCAAGGGGTCTAGTTTGTACGTGTTTCGCTTTGATACAGGGAGCCAAGGGGAAGTTGGCCAG
>JAPXFY010000033.1:8459820-8469820 GCA_030674185.1 Monoplex corrugatus
CCGTTGTTGTTGCAATTACCAGACAATTCTTTCTGTTCACATCAGCATTCTATTCATTTTGTATCAGCCTTTTGGTCAGTGGTGAAATCATTACAAATCAGACCTACACGAACATCACCATCAATGACGCTTCTGATCCACTGAAGTTCAGTGATGTCTGTCCAGGTGTGGAATATATCTATAACAAATCAGATACTGAAATCCTGCTGGTTAACCCATCAGATTGTAGGTATTTGCCAGATTATACAGCACACCAAGGAGTGGTATATGGGTTGTGTGGGGGTTCTGCTGTATACTGTCTTTTGCATATTGAGATACCACAGGGTATGCTTGTACAGGCTCACATTCAAAGGTTAGAGTACTGGTGTGAGTCCAGTCGATGGGAAATGAAAGTCTTTGTTAAACCTGGTCGAGATGAACTTTTTAGAATGCAATGCTCTGTTCATTCACTTGATGAAGAAGTATTTGACTCGGATGGAAATCATATGTGTTTCATGCATCGCAACATTCCTCAAGTTAGAATTAAACTAGAGGCAATCAGAGACCATGATTTGCTTGTCCATTCATCATCATCATCAGTCCCGTAGTCTGGTTGACCGTTGGGGCACCATTGAAGATTTTGCAACCAACTTCCTCCACTCCTCACGGTCCTCAGCTTTCCGCAGAATGTTATTCCATTCAAGGCCAGTCCACTCTCTGATATTGTCTTCCCATCTTTTTCTCTGTCTGCCTCTTCGTCTCCCTCCCTGAACTGTTCCCTGCAAGACGGTCTTGGCCAGTCCAGATGATCGTGTGACGTGCCCGTACCACCTCAGTTTGCGTCTTTTCACTGAGGTCAGGAGGTCTTCATACGGCCCGATGGCGTTTTCGATTCGGGTTTTCACTTCTTTATTGGTTATATGATCTATGTACGAGATACCAAGGAGTTTGCGGAAGCATCTCATCTCCATTGCCTGTATCCTTCTTTCAATGTCTGCTGTTATGGTCCATGTTTCGCATGCATACAAAAATATTGACATGACCAGGGAACGCATCAGTCTGATCTTGGAGCCGATTGCAATATTCTTGTCGTTCCAGATGACTTTTAGCTTGGTCATTGCAGCTGTGGTCTGTGCAATCCTGGAAAGTACCTCGGGCTTTGATCCTTCATCTGATACTATAGCTCCCAGATATTTAAATCTATGGACGGTCTCAAGTTTCTTGTTGTCTATGGTAATGTCAGTGCTGATGCCATTGGTATTATTTGTCATCAACTGGGTTTTCTCTGCACTGATCTGCATGCCATATGATGTGGAGGCCTCATCAAGATGTTTTATCAAGCTGACTAGCTCTTGCTCTTGCCCAGCTAGTCCGTCAATGTCGTCGGCAAAACGCAAGTTTGTGATTGTTCTACCTCCGATGCTGACTGTTCCCTCGTGGTCTTCAAGTGCGTCAGCCATTATTCTCTCTAAGAAGATGTTGAAGAGAGTGGGGGAGAGCAGGCATCCTTGGCGTACTCCAACTGTGGTTCGGAACCATTCGCCTATGTTGTTGTCATGGTAGACTGCACTGGTCGCCTTTTCGTAGAGGCATTCTATGGTTCTGATCAGGTTGGCATTGATGTTGTACAGCCTCATGGTTGCCCACAAGGCTGCGTGCCAAACTCTGTCGAATGCCTTCTTGAAGTCCACGAAAACGTGGTAAAGGCCTTGCTGGTGTTGCAGGTATTTCTCACAGAGCAATCTGAGGTTGAAAATTTGCTCTGTGGTACTTCTTCCTGGTCTGAAACCTGCCTGCTCTTCTTTTATTATCTCCTCAGCTTGTGGCTTCAGTCTACTCAGAAGGATTTTTAGCATGACCTTACTTGGATGGCTGATCAGGCTGATGGTACGGTAGTTTTGGCACAGTTGTAGGTTGCCTTTCTTCGGGAGAGTGATGATCAGGGACTGGGTCCAAGGTGTTGGCCACTCACCTGTCCGCCAGATCTTATTGCAGATGATGAGTAACATATCTATCATGGCCTCTCCTCCTGCCTGGACCAGTTCTGAGGGAATGTTGTCCATTCCTGCCGACTTGCCTTTCTTCAATGATTTTACTGCAGCTTCAACTTCTTCTCGCATGATGGGGTAGCTGTCGTTGTTGGTTGGTGGAGGAACGTCTAGCACCTTGGGATCTCCTGTTGTTGTGTGTGTGTATAATTCGGAGCAGTACTCTGTCCACCTCTGCAGAATCTCTTGATCTTCTGTGAGACATTTCCCTGCTTTGTTCTGTATGGTAGTGGTTCTGCCTTGTTTTGAGCTTGCTAGTTCTTTCACAAGCTGGTAGGCTTTTTTGCTGTTATTTTTCTGCAGGTTTGCTTCGATATCTTGGCATTGTTCTTCAATCCATGTTTCCTTTGCTTTCCTCATGCCTTCTTTAACTTGTTGGTTGGCTTTTCTGTATAGTTTAGCACCTTCATCCGTACTCTTCTTTTGCTTTAGTTCTCTGCGTTTGTCGCTCAGCTTTAGTACTTCTTCCGTGACCCAGGGCATCTTTGTTGGTCGGTGTTTTCCAAGGATGTCGTTGGCTGCTTCGGTCACGGCAGTGTTGAAGTTGTTGATCAGAGTGTCTACTTCGGTGTCCATATTGTCAAGGACGAGGAGAGGAGCAAACTTCCCTCCTATCGTTGCTTGGAAGTTTTCAACTATGTTGGGGTCTTTGAGCTTCTCAAGATTGAACTTAATTCTTATGTTGCCCTGTTTCTTCATCCTCTGGAGGCGGAGTTTGAAGGTCATCATTACAAGCTCATGATCGCTTCCAATGTCGGCTCCTGGAAAGCTCCTGGTCTTTGCGATGTTAACACTTGACTGGAAGCGTCTTTGAACCATGATGTAGTCGATCTGACTGTGGTATTTTTCTCCTGGGCTGTGCCATGTCCAGCGTCTAGATGGTTTGTGTGGACCGAACGTGTTCACCACCCTCAGGTCGTTGTAACTGGCGAATTCTAGGAGCCTTAAACCTCTTTCGTTGGTCTCAGGGTTGCAGTATTGGCCACATATCCCTTTCCAGTTATTGTGTTCATCCTCTCCAATCTTCGCATTCCAGTCGCCCTGCACTATAATGATGTCTTTCTTTGGCGTCTGATCTACGATTTCCTGCAGTTGATCATAGAAATCTTCGACAGCCTCGTCATCATAGTCAGTTGTTGGGGCATAAGCTTGGATGACGGTGATGTTAAAAGGTGAAGCCTTAAGCCGAATAGTAATGAGTCTGCTAGAGACTGGTCGGCATCCCATGATGGCATTCACAGTGTCTTTGTGAATGAGGAATCCAACTCCATGTTCATGTTTGTCTTCACTGCCACTGAAGTAGAGTTTGTGGCCTTCTGGGGTAGACGTTTCTCCGAGGTTTTTCCATCGTACCTCACAGAGCCCAAGGACGTTCCATCGGTATCTCTTCATTTCATACGTTAGTTCTGCAACTTTTCCTGCTGCTCTCAGCGATCTCACATTCCAGGTGCCGATAGTAACATTTTTTCTTGTACGTAGGGATTTTGGTCCATCAGTCACATACTTTTCACCTCCGCCCTGATGGCCAGCGACGGAAGGCGCGGTCCTTGTTCCGGGCGACGACCGGGCCGGTATGGATTGAGTTGCGGTTGTAATCTTCATTTAGTGTGTCTTGGGCAATGTCGCATGGCGGAGCCCATCCCTCTCCATGCCAGACCACAGCCGACGTCCTCCATCTAGGTGGTTCGCCTTGGTCTTGAACACATAGCCGTTGAGTTCCTTGCGGAACTTCGTCCGCCTTGGCCGGTAACCTGCATCGTGGAGGTTATTCGCCCAGTGATGCAGTGTTAACATCACCCCCTCACATGGTTTGGCACGCCTGCTGAGGCGAGGTCCCGGGGTGTGGCGCTTGGAGCCAGCACGTGAGAGATTTAGAGGATGGACGAGGACCAGTGATGCCCGTCCACCCTACCAGGTAGAGTGCAGCAGCCAGACATCAAAGGTACTACTCTTGTCCATTACATGTCAACATATTCTGGATATATGATAGTTCCAGATTTGAGAATGAACCCACTTACACCCTTTGATATTTCTGTAGAACTGAAAACAGTCTTTGGGTATGTCATCATGCTGAGTTTTCAGATACATTGTATGCTTCGTACTTATGAACTTGACTGGTTAGAACTGAAGTATAAAAAACCAAATGCTTATCATCAAACAGTCGAACGAGTGTGCAAAAACCATAACGCACGATCAAGTGTCGTGCCGTCATCGTGTATTCATATTTGCTTTCATATGGAAACAGGACATTACAACATAGTAGGCCTACTACATGTTTACCAAAAAATGCTATTTTCTTTTCATTCTGAATCTCATCGACCAGAAAACCTCCTTAGTGGATTTTTCAATTGCTCGGTAGATTACTTTTCCAGTTTTCAGACTCACCTGGTTTGTAATCTGAAGACAGAGTGTGAAGATGCGCTGGATGAAACAGAAAACTGTCCCTTCAGTGGTCCAGGTTGTCAGGGTTTGGTAGCTTCACGTAACAAGTGCTTTCAATACTTTAGACTTAACAAAAGCCCAGGTCACCCAAATATGAACTGGAACTGTTTGAGTACAGGTGGAAAAGTAGTTTCACTTAAAACAAGACAGGAAAAAGAAGATTTTAAACACATCTTTAAAAAAAGGCACTCCATTTATACAGTTATAGGTCTTAAGTCAGGTTGGGAATCTGTTCCCGTCATGTACAGCATGCTTCGTAAATGGTCTGACAGCACTGTGATGTACAACACTGATCACTTTATCATTAATACATACAGGCCTTCAAGGAAAGTACGTTTTGTGGATCTTTCGAACATGAAGGTCCAGTTTAATTTATTAGAAAAGCGCTCTGTACGTGAATGGGTGTGTGAAACAAAACCACACCCAAAAAACATTATTCCCGTCCAGACTGTTGCCTTTCCTGATTTGCGTTCAATTCAACCTATTTTCACACAAACAAAGCAGATCTTGTTCCATTGCCCAGACAGTCATGTGACACACACCTCTTTGTCATGTGATTCAGACGTTCATTGCGGACTGATTATAGATCCCAGATATTGCTGGGTGTTGATTATGAGCACTCAGAACGACGCACTGGATCCTTTTGGAAAAGTTACTGTATCAACTGTTGCCATGTTTATATGCATTGAAGGTATAACAACAGTGCCATACACACTAGTGTGTGACTTTAGACAGGACTGTCCAGATAACAGTGATGAATTGTTCTGTGTTCACCCTTGTCATGGATTTCTGTGCTTCAATGGCCAGTGTGTACAGCACAGCCAACACTGTAACAGAGTTTCAGATTGCCTGGATGATTCTGATGAAGTCAACTGTACTGAAAGCCGTACAGATCGTTTTCAGAACAAAGAGGCAGAAAGAAGGCAACGCCTTTTCATAAACCTGGATGGCACAGGTTACTTCACTCAGCAAGTGATGAAAGCCCATGACTCTTGTCCTGATACACATTACTGGTGCACAGAAGACTGGATGTATTGTCTCCCTATCTACACACGATGCAATGGACTGTCTGACTGTACATATGGAGAGGATGAACAAGACTGTGAGACAGTGACATGTTCTGGTTTTTTCAGGTGTCGAACTTCCAGTGTTTGTCTGCATGCAGATCATCTGTGTGATGGCAAGGATCAGTGCCCACAACGAGATGATGAATGGTTGTGTAACATGTCCTGTCCTGGAGATTGTCAATGTCAAGGTCACTCTTTCGTGTGCCCTCAACCTTTCTCTTCTGACCACTTCCAACATCTTCGATATTTAGATGCCACAGGCTCAGGAATGACAATGACTAATATCAGTACCAATACATATCTTATTCGACTGAGTCTCTCAAAGTGTTCCTTGGTTGATATACCACAGATAAAACTTCCAAACTTGCAGCATATCGATCTGGCCTGTAATCAGTTGAGAAGTATCAATATGAACGTGTTTACTGAACTAGCAAATTTAAGGACTCTGATTCTGACAAACAACCCTCTTTTGTCAGTGACAGGAAAACATTTTTATATTTATTACCAACTAAAAACAATACATTTATCACAAACATACTTGACTACATTTAACAATGAATATGTTATGCATTTACCTGAGGTACAACACTTGAATTTATCTTTTTGTGCCATTAATGTCATTGGAAATGTAGATTTTAAAAATATCCCAAAACTGACAGTATTAGATTTAAAAGGAAATCCAGTTAACACTTTCAATTTAAAGTTATTGCTAATTTTAAGCCATATTGAAATTATCTTTTCATCGAACTTCAGATTTTGCTGTGCAAATTTACTTCCTGACAAAAAAATAAAATGTTTAGCACCACAACCTATACTTTCTTCATGTACAGAATTATTACGTGATGATCTGTACAGATTTTCCTATTGGTTGTTTAGCCTCTGTGCTTTTTCAGGAAATTTGGTTTGCCTCATGGCTCTAGTTGTCATTCAGAAAATGTACAGAGGCCCATTTATTACATCCATATCAAATTTCCATATTGCTAATATGAGCATCGGTATCAACATCAACATAGTTACAATAGCTAATGAAATATCTCGTGGAAATTATGTCTATTTGGAAAAGAAATGGACCAACAGTGTAATTTGCAAAGTGGCTGCTTTTCTGTCTTTTCTGTCCAGTGAGGTGTCAGTTCTGATCATCTTCATTATGACACTAGATCACGTCATGACCCTTTGTTTCCCTGTACCTAAGTGGACATTCAGTCGATGGTCAACAGCTGTAAGTTGTGCAGTGACATGGTTCATTGGGGCAGTGTTGTCAGTGATACCTTTTCTCCCTGGACTGTCACACTGGGGTCTTGATGGTCAGTCTGGTCTATGTCGTATGGCTTTGTTTGACTGCTACAACTGTAGCCAACAATTCAGATGGTTCACTGTCACTGTTATTATCAACTTCATGTTGTGTTCAGTTGTAGCAGTTTGTCAAGTCATCATTTACAGAAAGTCACCAACATTCATGATTGCAGTTGATCCAACGAAGAGGACAGTTTACGCTTCGTTCTCGTTGTTGGTGAAAATCACCACGGCAAATGCAATGTGCTGGTTTTTATTTGGCCTGATCAAGGCGGTAGCTTTGTGTGGTATTGCTGTATCAGACAAAGTGCATGTGGCTATGGTTGTGTTCATGTTACCACTGACATCTGCATTCAGTCCTTTGGTGTACATGTGGACTGTTGCAACACAGCGAAAACAAAAAGCACAGGAAGAAAAGTGCTACAGATGTTGAAATCACGAGTGCCATAATCAAAGAGATTGGTAATGCAGCGAACTTTCATACATTGATGCATCAAACAGACCTGACTAGAACAAATCTAATCTAAAGGAAAGACAAAACAGTGAATAGTTTCGTTTCCTCCATAATGTTCCAGATTCCATAGTTTTGAAAATATGAAATGGTGTTTCAAAACGATCGAAAGATCCTAGACAGAAAAAATATAGACGACAGTGAGCAAACAAACAATTTCAATACGTATGTGGACTAAAAGAAAAGAAATATTTGTTGAAAACACAGTGTTTCTTCATTAAATATTTGATGAAGAAACTGTTTAGGATATGCATTTGATTAGAGAAAAAGTACAATCACTGAGAGCCATTAATGTACCATGATAGATATTTAGATATTGACAGTAGGTGCTAGGGTATCTGTGAAAACTGGCAAGTCACATCCCTTGCTGTAGAAGAGAAGGCTAAGGAGTAAACACATCATAAATCCACAGCTGTGCCCTTAAAGCAGGTATATGGCGAATCACACCTCCTTCTAGCAGCTCCTGCAACCAAGCTGATGCCAAATAGAACTACTGTGCATTACTTTGGACAACGTCAGCGAGGCTAAGAGAAGGGTCATGGTATCTGGGCAGCCCAGCACTTCCATATTTATCACCTAGGTCTGTGCCCCTGAGGACACGTCTGTACCGTTCAAAAAAGCAACATTAACTCAGTAGGCAGCAGTTACAAGTACAACTGGACTGGTGTTGTGTACAGGCGATACCAGTTGCCTTCAATGGTGGAGGAGATCATCTCACTGATCAACTACTGCCTGTCTCAATCCATACATCCCCTGGACTATAAAGTATTAATCCACCATTGTCTGCTTGCTTCAGTGGGTGCTTGTAGAATAGAACTGATCGAAAAGTGGACGGTTATCACTGTGCCAGGCACACACACACAAAAAAAGTACAGAAACTGCTAGTTATGCGACTATCCACATGTGCGACATACGTCCCATTTATCGATGATAGACCACATTTTCTGATACAAACACGCGCACACACATACACACACAAACATACGTGTATCTCTCTCTCTCTCTCTCTCTCTCTCTCTCTCTCTCTCTCTCTCTCTCTCTCTCTCTCTCTCTCTCCATGTATATATATATATACGCTGTGCCTCCTCGTGGCTACAGGCGGTAACTGAGCACCTCACGGACTCAGGCTGAATCCCGTAGGACTCGGAGGAAGTCTGCCCCCAGACGTAAGGCATGCAGGCCCACCAGCGTGTGGACATGCCCTGGTGCTCACGAACCAGATCCCCAAGCTATGGATAAATAGCTCCACTGCCTTGTGGACATCTCGGGAGAGAGTAAGGCTAAGGCAGTTAACCCTAAAAAAAAAACCGATGGAAGGCAAGGGGAAACCACCATCGTAGTTTTTCCCCAGGAAAACCATGGACAGGAGAAAGAGAAAGAAGAAAGTTAACGACGTCAATAGGTGCTCCTGCGGAGCACCTTCGTCCGGTAGGGACTATCATTGCGGTGCAGGTGACACCAGACCGTCAGCCAGCTACTGCGACCAAAATTAAATTCAACACCAAAATAGCAACATGGAACATCGAACAATGTTGCAGAAAGGTAAATTAGACAACATCAAAATGGAGATGGAAAGGCTTAACATCAGTATTTTGGGACTGGGGGAAGTGAGACGGAAGGGGGCAGGCATGATAACATCAGGAGAATATACAGTGATATACTCTGGTGGTAATTCACATGAAAGAGGAGTAGGCATCATAATGGACAAAGACAAATCAAAAGCAGTTAAGGGATACTGGGCAGTGTCCGACAGAGTTTTACTGGTCAAATTCGGAGGCAAACCTTTTGATATCAACATCATACAGGTGTATGCACCAACATCCGCAAGTACTCAGGAAGACATCGACAACTTCTACGAAGTTTTAGAGATTGCCAAGGTCCAATGTAAATCACAAGAAGTTACAGTCATAATGGGAGATTTTAATGCTAAAGTGGGACAGGATAGGGTGGAGGATATAGTGGACCTCATGGCCTTGGTACACAAAATGGAAGAGGGGGGAAGCTTGTAGAATGGGCACAGATGAATGAGTTCATAGTAGGAAACACTTGGTTTGAGCAGCCTAACAGAAGAAAATGGACTTGGATGAGTCCAGGAGATAATACCAAAAATCAAATTGACTACATTCTGATCAACAAAAGATTTAGAAATTCTTTACTGTCAGCAAAAACACTACCAGGCGCAGACTGCAACAGTGACCACAATCCGGTAGAAGGAAGGTTTAGGCTGAAATTGAGGAAAGGGAAACAGACCAAAAGCAACATCAAACTAAACCTTGGGACTCTTAAAGTCAGATGAAGTGATACGTCAAAAATTTAATGTACAATTTCGAAACAAATTCAGTGCTCTAGAAGACGTTGGTGACAGTGAAGAACAATGGACAAAGTTCAGAAGTTCTATAAATGAAGCTTATGAAGAAATCCCTAAGGCAAATAGAAAAGCAAAAAAGAGCTGGATGACTAATGAAATTTGCCTGAAATGGGCCTGATGGGGGAAAGGAGGAAGGCAAAGAGAAACGAGGAGATATACAGGAAGATAAACAAAGAAATCAGATATAGGTGCAATGAAGCTAAGGAAGCTTGGCTGAACACAAAATGCAAAGAGACAGAAGAACGGCACAAAATGGATCCTCAGGGTATGTACAGACGAATTGAAGAAATTG
>JAPXFY010000033.1:8474820-8479820 GCA_030674185.1 Monoplex corrugatus
TCTTTGCATTTTGTTTTCAGCCAAGCTTCCTTAGCTTCATTGCACCTATTCCTGATTTCTTTGCTTATCTTCCTGTATATCTCCTCGTTTCTCTTTGCCTTCCACCGTTCCTCCATCAATCCTAAAATTTCCTTTTGTCATCCAGTTCTTTTTAGCTTTTCTATCTACTTTAGGGATTTCTTCACAAGCTTCATTTATCGAATATCTCAATTTTGTCCATTGTTCCTCACTGTCATCAAATTAAAAAGAGTAAAAAATTATAATGATGATGATTATGGTGATGTGATGATGGTGATGATGACAGATAAATGATTATGACAGATAGATAAATGATTAACTGAATACATAAATACATAATAAAATAAGGAAATAGATAAAATGAATCGAATTCTCAGACATAAACACATAATAAAATAAACAAAAGTATAAACTGAATCGAATTCTCATGTTCTGTTCCTCCTTTGATTCTCATCTTTTCATAGTTCACAATACACATTTTCAGTTCTCAATATTAATGAATATCATAGAATGAAACATTTGAGTATGAATGAAAATTCTGAGTATAAAACAGCTCACGTTGAAATATACAAATCAGAGTTACTCAAATATTTGTGTATTTGTGGTGTGTTTCTTCCATCAATCATAGAACATTTACAAATTTCTTTGTGTTTCTTTCCTTCTTTGTTTGCGTTTTTCGTTTTTGTGTGTGTTTGTTCAGAGCACGGTAATATACACTTAATTAATTGTTTTGTGATAAGATTAGCCATCTACCACTATCACTGCGTTGGAAAATATCATTCACAGATGGAAGTGAGATCAAATTCACAACTGTCCCCAAAGGAAACGTCGTTATGATTAGCATCGAACCACACCCATGTATAGGTCCACTTGTAACCATTCCCTTCAAAAATAATGATAAATCTTTAGGTAAGTTCTCTAATAAACATCCAGTCCACGTATACAAGATTTCCAGGTTCAATTTAAAGCTGCACAGTAATTGCCGTCGAAACATAAAAATATTTCCTTGTCGAAGAAACGTCCCCAAAGTTTTGTATTCATTTCACCCTATCAAGAACACACCGCAAAAACTCCCTGGCGGTTTGTTCAACTGTTCTGTAGATTACTATTCCAGCTTTCAGCACCACCTGGACTGTAATCTGAAGACAGAGTGTGAAGATGGACGAGATGAAACAGAACATTGTCCCTTCAGCAGTCCTGAGTGTCGGGGTGGGGTGCCACTATGCAATCGTTGTTATAGAATTATCAGTAGTCAAGTATTGCGTACCTCTGACAGTTCTGGAATACCTCTTGATAAACGAGCAATAAAATACTGCAAGTCTGTGGGAGGCAAACTGGCGATAAACATATGTAACGATGATTTTTATTCAGCTGCTGGACATCTTATCACACGATCTTGTATTTTGTGGGAAACAGTGTTCTTAGGACTGTATATTCAAGATATGTCTTCATCTGATATGTATAGATATAACATAATCAGCCATGACAAGACTGTTCTTCATCATTTTCTCCATTTCAAAGACAGGTCTGTTATCAAAGCACAAGAAAAAGGCTGCATAGTGCAACGTGCCACAAAAAAAAATTACCATGCAGTGCAGTGCTCAAGCATGGATGCTGGGGCAGTCTGTGAATTCAGGAAGAACACGACAGAGGAGAAACCTGACCATTCAAAAGTTATATCACTGAACAGCAGACCTTTTCAACATCATACACATCAAGAGTCTCTAACTGTATGTCCTGATGGGCATGTGACACACACTTTTCTGTTGTGTGAATCATACAAATTCAGTGTGTGTGGTCAAGGCCATGCATCTCGTTGTACGTATGACAGTCATTTACCAGATATGCATGACATGTTCGATCCAAAAGATCAGCATGTCAGTTTAATTCCTATGTTTACCTGTGAAAATGATGTCACCACACTGTCATACACACATGTATGTGACTTTAGACCTGATTGTCAGGATGACAGTGATGAGTCCTTCTGTAAACATCCTCCATGTGTCAACATGTTTACCTGCACTGATGGTCAGTGTGTGTCCTATGACAACGTGTGTGACAATGTGTACCATTGTCTGGATGAATCAGATGAAAAAAGTTGTAAATTGTCCCCCACACATGCTGAAACAGTATATGCACATTTTCCATCTCCTGCCCTCATCAATTTTAATGGTGTTAGCGTTTTCATTTCAATCCCAATGAAGTCTAATGAGTCCTGTCCTGACACCCACTATCGTTGTCCTGGTGAGTACAATGACTGTCTGCCTGTCTACACACGATGCAATGGAATGTATGACTGCATTGATCACGAGGACGAAGAGGCATGTGAGGGCATGGTGTGTCCAGGATTCTTCAGATGCAGAGTTTCTAAAATATGTCTACATGGCGATTATCTTTGTGATGGCTGGCCTCACTGTCCAATGCATGATGATGAAATGTCATGTGAAATGACTTGTCCTGTGGGCTGTCTATGTCACGTTCACACATTTCTGTGTGTTCAGCCATTCTCTGCATCACTTTTCCCTCGTCTTCGCTATCTGAATGCCACAGATTCTGGTATGAATCTGTCTGCTCTTCATAAAAATACCTATCTCATTTATTTAATTCTTGCCAGGTGTTCTGTGGCTCTGTTGCCTAGCATAGAATTACCCAATTTGAAAGTTCTTGACCTCACTGGCAACAACCTGCAGCACGTCAACATGACTCACTTTGTTTCTTTACGACAACTTCAAACACTATCTCTGTTCAACAATCCGCTCATCTCACTGTATGTTAATCCTTCATCTGTTACCCTGCAAACTACACTAACTATATTAGATCTGTCATATACCACACTGACAGAGTTTGACACCGAAGTCTTGTCAAAGTTTGTGTCTGTGCAGACACTTAATTTGACTCACACTGCCATTCATACTATCAGCTCTGCCGGTTTCAAGTCTACTCCACGCTTGTCTGAACTGTACTTGGATGACAGTCCTGTAAAGATATTTCCATCTGACATGTTCAAAGGTCTTTCCCATCTTCGTGTCATATCAACAGACAACTCGAAATTTTGTTGTAAAGAAATACTCCCACGTGATTTTGATGATACGTTGTGCTATGCCCCAAAGGACGAACTCTCGTCATGTAAAGATTTACTTGAATCAGAAATGTACAGAGGATTTGTGTGGCTGGTCAGTTGTCTGTCATTGTCCGGTAACGTCTTTTCTTTTATTGTACGTTTGTATGCACAGAAGACAACCTCTTCAAGCAGTTTTAGTGTGTTTGTCACCAATCTGACTATGGCTGATTTCCTTATGGGTGTCTACACTGCTATCATCGGAGTGGCTGATGAACTGTTCCGTGGTAGATATCTCAATTATGATGACACATGGACACATAGTGTGGCCTGTAAAGTAGCAGGATTTCTGTCTCTGTTGTCCAGTGAAGTATCAGCACTGATCATCTGGCTTATCACACTGGATCGTTTCATTGTTCTTCGCTTTCCATTCAGTACCTTGCGATTTGAAAGAAACTCAGCAGCAGCGGCTTGTCTGTTGACTTGGTTGGTTGGCTGCTTTCTTGCCATATTGCCTTTACTTCCAGTGACATCACACTGGGAGTTTTACAGTCAGACAGGTATATGCCTTCCACTGCCAGTTACAAGACGAAAATTCCAAGGAAGAATGTATTCTTTCAGTATCATGATAATATTAATTTTGTTCTGTTTTTATTGATTTCTGCAGGTCAAACTTTCATCTACTGGTCAGTACAGGAAAATACCTTGATAACCAACACAAGTAAAGTATCACGTGACATAACCATAGCACGGCGGTTAATCAGTGTGGCTGTGACAGATTTCATGTGCTGGTTTCCAATTGGACTATGTGGAATGTTGTCTACATCTGGGATTCCAATACCTGGAGAAGTGAATGTCGCCTTGGCTATCTTTGTACTCCCCTTAAATTCTGCTCTGAATCCTTTTATTTACTCTTTCAACAGCTTCGCAGAGAAAAGGAGGAAATCCAAGGAAGCAAAACTGTTAAAATGGCTGGAATCCCATGCTGACTTGCTTGCCAGTTAATATACTGGGGGAAAGATTGGTTCATATACTACAGCCATCCCTCTGGATATGCTACAGTCGTTATTGTCCATACTACTTTACCTTCCTTTATTTCACTGTATTTATTCTGCTGTCATTCCTTCTTGCCTCCCTTTACTACAATTCCTTCCTTCATTAAAACTATTATTCTTTCATTCTTTCTTACATTCATTATGTGTGCTTTAAAAGTACATTTGTTTGCGTTAGAGTGGTATCCACGTGAAAACACCAATCTGTTTAGTAAATGGAGAACTTGAAAAATGTGTTTGTATATTGCTATGTGCATGTGTTCAGTTGCTGAGTCTAATCTAAATAGATGGACACAAAACCGCTGATTGAATTTTAGAAATCATTGAGGCAGATGGATATGGTGGAAAGAGCATAATGATACCAGTGACAAGTTTCAGTTTTACAGATGCTTATAGATAAATTTCAATGCTGGAGCGTGTATAGTGTCAAATGTATATTACAGACGCATAAGGAACGCACTGACAACATTTAGACTTGGTATATCAGAACCCAGGACCAGACAATATTACTACAGAGATGATTGAAGCCCTGGAGGAATTAACATTGAAAAAATAACAGACCTCCTAAATGGGATTTATGACACTGGAAAAATCCCCAGAGATATGTCAAAATCAATTTTCATTGCACTTCCAAAGAAAACAGGGACTATAGAATGCGAACGCCATCGCACAATCAGCTTGATGAGTCATGTAACAAAGATCTTATCAAGAATAATCATGATGAGGACAAGGAATAGAATCAAAAGAGAAACAGCAGAAGAACAATGTGGATTGTCGAAGACAAAGGAACTATTAATGCCATATACAACCTAAGATCTATCATAGAGATGTCAGTTGAGATGAATAAGGATTTGTATTTATGTTTTGTTGAT